>JAVGWX010000005.1:19683950-19891450 GCA_036924085.1 Ariolimax columbianus | reverse complement strand
GATCTCACTCGTTTCGACGGTAGAATGTTGGATGAGGAAGCTAGTCCTGGTCTTTGCCACGATGTTGAAGGATGTTCAACACTATACCTACACACTACTGAAGGTTTGGAGGGGGCGGGGGGGGGGTGATACTTTGTCGACATTAACGAAGTTTGTTTCATGTAATACCTTTCTTCTCGAACAATTTCAGTGTAACATGCTGCTGAACACACTAAAGAATGTCGTGTCAGATGTTCAGAGCAGATGTTCAGATCATTCCTCTGAGATTCACTGGTGTGCAGTATGTTGAGCTCTGTTAATATCTGTGTACCCCTTATGATATCGAATATTATTATTTATATTTTTTTAGTATTAGGTTGTATACACATTTTCTTAGTAAACTTATGCCTTTCAGTGCAATATATATCGCATTTAAGAGTACAAGCTTACATCTAATCTAGCTAAATATGGTTTTGATTTTATTTACAATTCAGTCCATGTACCATCTCTACAGAGGAAATGTATCTCCAACGTTCTTTGTATCCTGTCTTGATGGTACACTATGTCAGGATTTTCATAGTACATATGTTGGTATTATCTTCCCACATATATCGGTGTTTACCTATGACACGGGTGATCTACATAGTCCCTGTAGTAGTGAGCGACACAAAGATGAGCCCAAGCATAGCACAACCATCTGGAGGGTTAAGGGCTTCCATCGTCAGCACTCTCGGGATGTGAAGAAAGTTTCTGCAAACATCCATTTAACGCTCTTTTTTGTGCGCACAAAAGAGTCATTTTAATTATTATGAGCATTCAACAACAGCAACGCTTTGGCACGTTTAACTCCACCTTTTTGGACGATGAGGCTAACGTCTGGTCAGGCAAAACACACTGATCAAACAATG
This sequence comes from Ariolimax columbianus, assembly GCA_036924085.1. NCBI lineage: Eukaryota > Metazoa > Mollusca > Gastropoda > Stylommatophora > Arionidae > Ariolimax > Ariolimax columbianus. Next base: position 19,890,563 of record JAVGWX010000005.1, on the reverse strand, counting down.
TTAGCCAGGTTCAGAACAAACATACTGATCAGACAACGTTAGCCAGGGTCAGGCAAAGCATACTGATCAAACAATGTTAGCCAGGGTCAGGCAAAAACACACTGATCAATCAATGTTAGCCAGGGTCAGGTAAAACATACTGATCAAACAATGTTATCCAGGGTCAGGCAAAACACACTGATCAAACAATGTTAGCCAGGGTCAGGCAAAACACACTGATCAAACAATGTTAGCCAGGGTCAGGCAAAACACACTGATCAAACAATGTTAGCCAGGGTCGGGCAAAACACACTGATCAAACAATGTTAGCCAGGGTCAGGCAAAACACACTGATCAATCAATGTTAGCCAGGGTCAGGTAAAACATACTGATCAAACAATGTTATCCAGGGTCAGGCAAAACACACTGATTAAACAATGTTAGCCAGGGTCAGGCAAAACACACTGTTCAAACAATGTTAGCCAGGGTCGGGCAAAACACACTGATCAAACAATGTTAGCCAGGGTCAGGTAAAACACACTGATCAAACAATGTTATCCAGGGTCAGGCAAAACACACTGATCAAACAATGTTAGCCAGGGTCAGGCAAAACACACTGATCAAACAATGTTAGCCAGGGTCGGGCAAAACACACTGATCAAACAATGTTAGCCAGGGTCGGGCAAAACACACTGATCAAATAATGTTAGCCAGGGTCAGGCAAAACACACTGATCAATCAATGTTAGCCAGGGTCAGGTAAAACATACTGATCAAACAATGTTATCCAGGATCAGGCAAAACACACTGATCAAACAATGTTAGCCAGGGTCAAGCAAAACACACTGATCAAACAATGTTAGCCAGGGTCGGGCAAAACACACTGATCAAACAATGTTAGCCAGGGTCGGGCAAAACACACTGCTCAGACAATGTTAGCCAGGGTCAGGCAAAACACACTGAACAGACAATGTTAGCCAGGGTCAGGCAAAACACACTGCTCAGACAATGTTAGCCAGGTTCAGGAGAAACATACTGCTCAGACAATGTTAGCCACGGTCAGGCAAAACACACTGATCAAACAATGTTAGCCAGGGTCAGACAAAACACACTGATCAGACAATGTTAGCCAGGGTCAGGCAAAACACACTGATCAGACAATGTTAGCCAGGTTCAGGAGAAACATACTGCTCAGACAATGTTAGCCACGGTCAGGCAAAACACACTGATCAAACAATGTTAGCCAGGGTCAGACAAAACACACTGATCAGACAATGTTAGCCAGGGTCAGGCAAAACACACTGATCAGACAATGTTAGCCAGGGTCAGGCAAAACACACTGATCAAATAATATTAGCCAAGTTCAGGAGAAACATACTGGCCAAAGACCCTTACCTGACCTCCTCGTTGGTCGTCCTGGAAACGGGATGTTGTCAAGGACAACAATCTGGCTAACAAGATGAGGTTCGACTTGATTCCCGTAGTAGTGAGCGACACACAGATGAAGCCAAGCATAGCATAATCGCCTGGAGGACCCCGGTCCATCTTCATCAGCACGCTCGAAATGTGAGGAAAGCTACAACAACCCGCCACTTAACGCCCTTTTTATGGCGCACAAAAGAGTAACCTATTCATTATGGGCATTCACAAACAACAACAACAACAACCTCACCTTTTCGCTGCAGTATTGTTTTCAGCAAGATCGTGTGTCTGTTTATGTCACAAATGTGATATCAATGTCTGACTCTCATTTCGTTCAGCAATTATCTTTGCACTTTCAATTTTGTCAAAGACTTTATTTGTTTTCTTTTAAGCTCACAATTCAAATGCATAAATTCTCTTCTCCAATCACTTGTTCATTATCAGTGCTTTGTGTCCGTACAGTACAGATGAGCCTACATTACATATTATCCTCCTTATTTTGAATATACGAGCGACATCCTTGAATGTCAATGTACAATATCACATTACTAATGTCACGGTAAACATATGTTGTCATCTCGGTGCTCTTGCTGAATTCCATTATTATCTCCCATTTCATGTTATTATATTTCCAAGATGGAGAAGCTCTTGGCATGTTTCTTCTTCTTCTTCTTCGTCGTTCGTTCTCAATCTCCCACTACCAAACACTGACAGGACCTAAGTAGCAGAATGTAGTCGAGAGAACGAACGAAATGCGTTGTGTCGTAGTTTACAGCTTGGCTGCGATATTTGCACCTTTCGGTCCAATACATCCGACTTCAGCAAGCATTTTTTGAGTACCGGGTTAGCATTTCGTCTTCGATCCCTTCTCATTAGCCAGTCTGCCCTGGTGCAGCCTGTTATCCAGGATCACCGCGTGGAGGTGTAGAAGGGTCTTGGCAGCTATGGTTCGCTGGCCCTGACGCTAGCAGTCAGCTATGGGTCGCTGACCACTGCAGCTCATGCGCTGCTCAGCATCTTGATCCCTTGGCATGTTTCAATATTTGATCGTTCATTTTTATCTGTAAGATAGATCTTATATGGAAGTTACTTATTACAGAAGTAAGAATTATTTTACAGCTGTATAGTCTACTTTTCACGTAGTGCTATTATATAATACACAGGTAACATTGTATTTACATTCACAGCTTTGTTTTACATGTGTAGTTTTGTTTCAAATTTTAATTTGTTTTACATGTGTGGTTTTTTTGACATTCTAATCTATGTTTTACATGTGTGGCTTTATTTTACATTAAGATCTTTGTTTTACATTCGCAGTTTTGTTTAACATTCTTATTTGTATTTTATATGTGTAGCTTAGTTTCACAATTGGACTATTCTTTTACATTTGTAGTTTTGTTGTACATTCTCATATTTGTTTTACGTTTGTAGCATCGGTATAGTGAAGCATCGTAGTTCGGAGTGCCGCAGATTGGGTAAGCTTACATTTTCAGTTGAAGACTGTTAACGCTCAAAGAGGGAGACACCATTTTATTGAAGGATCTGAGGTGTAACAGCACTAATAATATTTGAGATTGTAATATGTTAGTTAGTTAGTTAGTTAGTTATTTAGTTAGTTAGTTTGTTAGTTTATTTGTTTATTAGTTAGTTAGTTAGTTAGTTTGTTAGTTAGTTAGTTAGATAGATAGTTAGTTAGTTTGTTAGTTTGTTAGTTAGTTTGTTAGTTAGTTAGTTTGTCTGTTAGTTAGTTTGTTAGTTAGTTAGTTTGTTAGTTAGTTTGTTAGTTAGTTTGTAAGTTTGTTTATTAGTTAGTTAGTTAGTTAGTTAATTTGTTAGTTTGTTTATTAGTTAGTTAGTTAGTTTGTTAGTTAGTTTGTTAGTTTGTTAGTTAGTTTATTTGTTAGTTTGTTTATTAGTTAGTTTGTAGTTTGTTAGTTTGGTAGTTAGTTTGTTAGTTTGTTAGTTAGTTAGTTAGTTAGTTAGTTAGTTAGTGTGTTACTTAGTTAGTTAGTTAGTTTGTTAGTTAGTTAGTTAGTTAGTTTGTTAGTTTGTTAGTTTGTTAGTTAGTTAGTTTGTTAGTTAATTTGTTAGTTTGTTTTTTGTTAGTTAGTTAGTTTGTTAGTTAGTTTGTTAGTTTGTTAGTTAGTTAGTTAGTTAGTGTGTTAGTTAGTTAGTTTGTTAGTTTGTTAGTTAGTTAGTTAGTTAGTTTGTTTGTTAGTTTTGTTAGTTAGTTAGTTTATTAGTTAGTTAGTTAGTTAGTTTGTTAGTTTGTTAGTTTGTTAGTTTGTTAGTTAGTTAGTCAGTTAGTTAGTTAGTTTGTTAGTTTGTTAGTTCGATAGTTAGTTAGTTAGTTAGTTTGTTAGTTTGTTAGTTAGTTAGTTAGTAAGTTAGTTAGTTAGCTAGTTTGTTAGTTAGTTTGGTAGTTAGTTAGTTAGTTTGTTTATAAGTTAGTTAGTTAGTTTGTTAGTTAATTAGTTAGTAAGTTAGTTAGTTAGTTAGTTAGTTAGTTAGTTAGTTAGTTAGTAAGTTAGTAAGGTAGTTAGATAGTTAGTTAGTTAGTTAGTTAGTTAGTTTGTTTGTTTGTTTGGTTGTTTTCTACTTATGCCGTTGTACTAAGTGAGGAGTTAAATTGGTCTGTTCTTCGTCAATAGCTTTACGTCGGTTATTGTGAGCTCGTGTTGTAACACAATCATTCTAAACATCGTTTTATCTATCTGCCTGGCACCCCCTCCCCCCCCCCCTATTGCCCTGCTGTGAGATCTACTAGCGTAGTAAGCCATCAGGGGAAGTTGATGAGGGTGCCTTCTCATGAGATGACCGAGTCAGTGGATTGTTTGCAAGCTCTGCACAAGAAGTAGTGACGATCATGCTACGAATGTCTTCGCTTCGCCATCTGTATTTCCTGGTAACATTGATCACCTTCCTCGAACACTTCATCTCGAATACCAAAATTCAGCCTAACGCGCTTTTGACAGGGACCATGTTTGACACTACCCCCTAGACGGCATAGGCGAAAGCATAATTTATTTTTCTAGCGATATTTTTTGTAAGGATTAACTGCGTTACTTTTTATCCTCACTCTCTCGTCTCGTGCCACCCGACCCCAGTGGCAAGTCAAGGACAAGACGACTAGGGGGCGACTACTAGATGCAGGGGACTCCGTATCAAAGACCCGTGAAAAAGACGGTGGAGTCCGGAGTCGAACCCACACCACCTGTTCGCGAGGCCAACGGCTTAACCACTTCGCCACAGAATCCCTCGGCATAAATATGCTGTTTTTCAGCTGTCGCTTAGTAAGCAAACTATTACTGTGGTGCCTAAGTAGTGACACCAGATGATAAGTTATGTGTGCGACAGTGTTATTAGTCAAGTCAGATATAGGTACACGTCTGTGACGGAACACTCTGTAACAGAGATGTTCTCGGGGTGGAGATGTTAGGAGATTTTATTGTACACAGAATCTAACTTGTTATTTCGTGGGGAAAGCTATTTCCATTCCTTTCTGCTGCGCCTTCCTTAAATTTAAGCCGGGTATATACTTGCAGCTAAGTTGAATGTTACGTGACGATACAAAGACCTGGAACCTTTTTCGTAAGCTGTTGTATTCAAACGTCTCAGCTGATTTTTACTCTGACTGATGGTATTAATTTTGTTTGCGATGTATTGCTTTAATAAAAAGTAGTAATAGATTATTTACTTGCTCCACTTTTACCATGGGATATACAAGTTGTTAAAATTCTTTTTCTAATGGTTGATGGGGTCTACAGGGTTGCTAGATCATTCACAACCTACAGTAGGTTTATCTTGCGATGTTCTAAGCTGAAAGCCAGGGGGAGGCAGTTTAAGTCCAGTGTTCGGTCGATATATAGTGCTTGTTTTAAACCTACCCCCGTAGCTGCACTAAATTAAGTTTACTTCTAAAAGGATGCACGAAAATCAGATAATTTACCTGATATACATCACATAACTGTACTATTTATCTCAGCTTTAAAATAGAAAGTTGATCCACCAAAATTGTGCAATAGCACGAGATTGGCTGTGAAGGCAATATTCAATTGTGTAATTAAGACCACAATCTTCACAGGAGAACACCGAAGAGAAAATCTTTTTATTCAAGAACTCCGTTGTATTTTTTTCCGTCTGAAAATGCCATTAAATCTCGAGCACAGCCAGACATTACAGTTTTATTATTCATAAAATGTTATTTTTGTACTCATCAGACGCTTTTGTTGTCAGTTAATCGCTATTGCTACACGACTATTTATTATTACAATCTTCACAATTGCCATTTGTGCTCCGAAAGTCTTATATAACCGACTCAACTGTTTCTTTTCTCTGACTATTTCTCTATATAGCTCCTTTAACAGTCGTAATTCCTTGATACATAGTCTTGTATAACCACCACAAAAGTAGTTTTTTAACACAAATTCTTAAATCGCTACATGAACAGTTATTATTTTCTTTTAAAATGTTTCATATTGGTACATCAGCAATAGTTATACCCTTACTCAGTCTTTTATAGATACACCAACACTTGTTATACCCTCAGTTTTCTATACATACACCAACAATCGTTACTCCCTCAGTCTTCTATACATACACCAACAATCGTTACTCCCTCAGTCTTCTATACATACACCAACAATCGTTACTCCTTCAGTCTTCTATACATACACCAACAATCGTTACTCCCTGTCTTCTATAGATACACCAACAATCGTTACTCCCTCAGTCTTCTATACATACACCCCCAGTCTTCATTCCCTTACTCAGTGTATCTATATATACAGCAACATTAGTTTCATTTCTCCAATTCCAGTTTGCGTCATGTCTTCATTTCATCCGCTAACTGTTTATTCCATACACGATTATATATCACAAATGGTAAATCGAAGGTTGTAACGATACTATGGAAGCACGCTTGTTTGACAGCGTCCGTCATCATTCAGAGGCTTGTGTTTTTGTAAGTATTCACATGTATTGTGAACTGCATCATTCAGTCCTCGTGGACCTACGTAGGTAGGAAGAACTGTGACGTCGTTGTCAAAAAAAATAGTGTGGCGATTAGTTACATAACTTCACGTTTTTTTTACTGGTTTAGAAGACTCATATCTATAGACTATAGACAACTATTTACATTTGCATTACGCTGCTCTGAAAGCTATCCGCATCCAATATATTCTTAAATGCATTAGCTGTCTCTGCCTCCACTTCTTCATGGGGCAATGCATTCCAAGCATTCACCACTCTCTGACTAAAACAATATGTCCTAATATCCAATCTGTACCTTTCTTTAGCTAATTTGTATTTGTGCCTTCTGTTCTTGTTGGTGGCTGCATTTTGAAAACCTTGTTATAGTCTAATTTTACCTTTCCTGTGATTATCTTATAAACCTGTATTAAGTTACCTCGAATTTTTCTCTTTTCATGGCACTGTAAGCCGGTTTTTTTTAGTATTTCCTCGTAACTGCATTTCTGGAATCCCATTATCAGCTTTGTCGATTTTCTTTGAATTCTTTCCAGCATGTTTATATCTCCTCTACGATAAGGACTCCACACCTGTACACAGTACTCCAATCTAGGTCTAACTGATGCTTTATACAGTTTCACTATCACCTCCTTCATCCTATATTTAATATTTCGTTTTATCATACCTAACATTGCATTTGTCTGGCAGTCGTCAGACAACTCAGAACTGCCTCCGACCAGGGCGATTAGAGTGTACAATTAGTAACATGACCGACACAGGACCCAGCCATCACAGAAAGAACATGTTTAGTGTGCATGTTACAACTAGAACCCGTCATGGGTAGATTACCGTTGAGGAGTCGTCAAGGTACACATCCTGGTCAGGGAGAGGCAGCAGCTCTGGTGAAGGCCATGTCGGGCTTCGTCTGGAAATATCCCACACATCCCTGGTCCTCACATGTGACTCAAATCTGCTGCAGTATATACAGTGAACACGTGATGGACAATGAATTGACAGGCAATTTGATGCAGGTTTCGGTTCCTGAGTGGAAATTCACTTATTGAAATAAGTAATGCCTTCAAGTCGTGGGGCCTGGATGCGATGCTGGACAGTTGACCTCAGAGTGTGTGATGGCGGCGCAGTTGCTTCAGCCGTCTAATGAACCACCAAAGCTATGCGGCGGCTTCTACTCTGGCGCCGTCCGCGTCGACTGGCAAGTCGTAGACGACTCAGAACTGCCACGGACCAGGGTAATTAGATTGTATAATTAAAACAAAGCATTGGAACTGTAAAGCAATTAGTAACACACTTGAATGTCTAACATTTCTCCGCACAGCAGATCTTAGTGGTAAGATCAAATGTCCTATCATTTAACAGTCCGCGTAATCTGTCGAGATAGCTTTTGGTATCAGCTGATCTGTTGATACAGTTGACAATTAACATCTCCGTTTCCCTCTCGAACTGCTAAATACACCTCAATCGGCTGGTCTCTATACCTGGTGGTTCCCAGGATAAACTAAAAATGGATGACTGCTTCCTTCTTAGCATTTCATAAGAGGCGTCTAGTGAAGGTTGTCCATTGTTCTTGTAGCCATTTCAGGTAAAACGCATTGTCGATGAAACCACACAATAAACAACCGGATTCAGAATTCCTTAAAAGGCTGGTTAGAGTAAACCAAATCAGTGTTGTGCGCATGTTAAACTATCTGGTGTAACAGTTGGACCCATGCTCCTCTATCTGGTGTAACAGTTGGACCCATCCTCCTCTGTCTGGTGTAACAGTTAGACCCATCCTCCTCTATCTGGTGTAACAGTTGGATCCATGCTCCTCTATCTGGTGTAACAGTTGGACCCATCCTCCTCTATCTGGTGTAACAGTTGGACCCATGCTCCTCTATCTGGTGTAACAGCTGGACCCATCCCCCTCTATCTGGTGTAACAGTTGGATCCATGCTCCTCTATCTGGTGTAACAGTTGGACCCATGCTCCTCTATCTGGTGTAACAGTTGGACCCATGCTCCTCTATCTGGTGTAACAGTTGGACCCATGCTTCTCTATCTGGTGTAACAGTTGGACCCATGCTCCTCTATCTGGTGTAACAGTTGGACCCATGCTCCTCTATCTGGTGTAACAGTTGGACCCATGCTTCTCTATCTGGTGTAACAGTTGGACCCATGCTCCTCTATCTGGTGTAACAGTTGGACCCATGCTTCTCTATCTGGTGTAACAGTTGGACCCCTGCTCCTCTACCTGGTGTAACAACCAATCGGATCGATGATCCAATGCATGTGAAGCAAGACCTCAAAGGCCTGATGCAGATTATACTGCGTGGGATGGCATAATTAGCCAAATCAGTACAGGAAAATCAAACGGCTAGTTCCTAATCCTACGCAAGAGTTGTGCCACTAATGAGCATACACTTCTGACACAGCTTGAAGTAGAATCACCTAGATGCATCCCCACGTCCTGTCAATGGCATCTTATCGGTTACACCATTGTCAGACGTCAGGGTCGAAAGTATTTAAAAATAACTAGGAGTATATGTGGAGCTAAGTTTTGGACTGGCAAGTCGATCTGTCCCTGGCAAGTTGAAGTTGCTCAACCTAAGACGCACACCCAGGTAAACAAAAACTAAAAACACCAACGACACCAACTGTGGAATTGGACCACACTAAGAACAGTTCATGAATGAGTTAGAAGGTAGGATAGATAAGCTTTAGTTAGTCAATTTCAGCATCAATCAAACTAGGTGAATCTAAGGGATACTGTTTACTAAACAGCGATAAAGCATCTTGGTTCATTTACGCGCAAGCATGAGGACTGATTCGATGGAAATGAAAGTGAAATTCAGATCTTTCTCGACCAAAAAAAATTACAGGCTTTTATGGCCCTTCAAAAGGACACAGCGTTCTCCCCAAAGAAAACAGCACTCACTAGCGCTCGGAGAGCAATCCCCGCAAGACTCAGGGATGTACAAGAAGCCATGCTAAGCAAACGGGCGACGAGATCAAGGAGTTTGCTATCCACATAAATGCTAAAATGTTCTATGAGACAGTAGAAACACTTTATGGTTTACAACTCGATGGTAATTCCTGTTCGCACTGCAGATGGATTACTAATAAACAAAGATTGTCACGGTCCTTTATAGGTGGGCTGATCATTTAGGTAACCTTCTTAACAGTCCATCATCGATAAACAAAGAAACCCTCCCCAGTATGTCCAAAGCAGAAATGAAGATGGCTATGGATGAACTCATCACTGCAGATGTAGTAGACAATGCCAACAAAATCCCATTTCTGGGATGAGCAATACCATCATCATATAGCATGTCCTTTGTAGAACGTCGCTCCCATCACAGTCTGTCTGAAAGAATCTCGTTCTCTTGCCAAACCTCCAGCCTCCGCCACAGTCATACCCAGGCATTCCTGGATATCTTCGTGCCATCGTCTTCTTGGTCTACCCCTTCCTCTTTTACCTGGTACCATACCTTCCATCACCGTTCTCTCAAGACCGTTGTGTCTCTTGATGTGACCAAAGTATTTGCATTTTCTAGCCAAAATAGAATTGATGAACCAGTTCTCCTCTCTGCTCAACTCTTGCCGAATGTCTACATTTGTTTTTTTTACTCTGTCCATGGTATTTTGAGGATCTTTCTGTAACATTTTGACTCGAAGGATTCGATTCTTTATCTAGAAGTTTTGGTAATCGTCCATGATTCACGGCCATAAGCTGCTACAGGAAAAACACAGGCTCTCAAGACTTTTACTTTTATCATTTTGTTGGTGCTCTGCCATAGTTTCTTTAGGCTGTTCAGTCTCTGCATTGCCATAGCTAGTCTTCTTCTGCAATACCAGCCGAAGTATTTACAATACGTCTGATCAGAAACCTAACTGAACTTTTCTGCTCCATGTGAACTGAACGGTAGTCCCACAATCAATAAAGATGCTTTGATGGTGCATATTTGTAAGAGAAAAGACAACCATCTGGAATGTAACAATCATGGCTGAATTACCCTGCTATCTAACGCCAGCTAGATTCTAGCGCGTGCACTACTGAACCGCTTGAATACAAATCTTAAGTTAGACCACCACCTTCCGGAATGTCAGTGTGGAGTAATGGTTGATTGAGGAACTGTAAGCCTGATATTTGATGCTCGTAAGCATCATGAGAAATGATAGAAACAAAACCGTGTCCTGTACAACCCTTTCATTCACATTCACATCACAAAAACGAAATATTGTCAGCAGAAATGGGCTAAGACAAATCATGACCGCATTTGGCGGTCCTGATAATTTCTTTTCGAACTGCCAACGAAGGCATGCGTGCACAAATAGTGAGCAATGACGCGACATCTACATGATCTGAGTTTTGTTTTAAATAAACGGCGGGAAACGTGGATGCGTACTTCCCTCGACTCTATTCCATATACCATTTTCATCTTTGCTGTAGGACGCGTCATGGCGAATACGGCATTTCCATTAAGATTCCATTGGATATCAGTCAATTTAATCTCTACAGAATGCCCAAACCAAGGTTGTGCTATAATTCGTGAATTCTGTTTTTATGAATGACTCTGTATGGATGAGCGGCTCAGCACAAAATATGGAAGAAAGCATAGACTGGTTCTATGCTGCTTGTGACCACAGTGGCTTGACTAACAACGTAAATAAAACCGGAAATGTTCCAACGTATCCAGTAGCAGGTTGGTGAGGACAACAAGTTTGCGGGATAGTTGGTTGATGATGACAACAGGTTGGGGGGATAGCAGGTTGGTGAGGATAGCAGGTTGGAGGGATAGCAGGTTGGTGAGGATAGTTGGTTGATGAGGACAAAAGGTTGGGAGAATAGCAGATTGGTGTGGATAACAGGTTGAGCGGATAGTTGGTTGATGAGGATAACAGGTTTGGGGGAGGATAGCGGGTTGGGGCAGGATAGCAGGTTGGGGGGAGGATAGCAGGTTGGGGGGATGATAGCAGGTTGGGGGGAGGATAGCAGGTTAGGGGGATGATAGCAGCTTGAGGGGAGGATAGCAGGTTGGTTGGAGGATAGCAGGTTGGGGGGAGGATAGCAGCTTGAGGGGAGGATAGCAGGTTGGTTGGAGGATAGCAGGTTGGGGGGAGGATAGCAGCTTGAGGGGAGGATAGCAGGTTGGTTGGAGGATAGCAGGTTGGGGGGAGGATAGCAGGTTGGGGGGAGGATAGCAGGTTGAGGGGAGGATAGCAGGTTGGGGAAGGATAGCAGGTTCGTTGGAGGATAGCAGTTTGGGGGGAGGATAGCAGGTTGGGGGGAGGATAGCAGGTTGGGGGGAGGATAGCAGGTTGGAGGAGGATAGCACCTTGGGGGGAGGATAGCAGGTGGGGGGGGGGAGATAGCAGGTTGGGGGGAGGATAGCAGGTTGGGGGGAGGATAGCAGGTTGGGGGGAGGATAGCAGGTTTGGGGGAGGATAGTAGGTTGGGGGGAGGATAGCAGGTTGGGGGGGAGGATAGCAGGTTGGGGTAGAATAGCAGGTTGGGGGAGAATAGCAGGTTGGGGGAGGATAGCAGGTTGGGGGAGGATAGCAGGTTGGGGGAGGATAGCACGTTGGGGAGGGGATAGCAGGTTGGGGGGGGGAGAATAGCAGGTTGGGTGGGAGGATAGCAGGTTGGGGAAGATAGCAGGTTGGGGGAGGATAGCAGCTTCAGGGGAGGATAGCAGGTTGGTTGGAGGATAGCAGGTTGGGGGGATGATAGCAGCTTGTGGGGAGGATAGCAGGTTGGGGGGGAGGATAGCAGGTTCGGGAAGGATAGCACGTTGGTTTGAGGATAGCAGGTTGGGGGGTTGATAGCAGGTTGGGGGGAGGATAGCAAATTGGGGGGGAGGATAGCAGGTTGGGGGAGAATAGCACGTTGGGGAGGGGATAGCAGGTTGGGGGGGAGGATAGCAGGTTGGGGGGAGGATAGCAGGTTGGGGGGAGGATAGCAGGTTGGGGGGAGGATAGCAGGTTAAGGGGAGGATAGCAGGTTGGGGGGAGGATAGCAGGTTGGGGGGAGGATAGCAGGTTCGGGAAGGATAGCACGTTGGTTGGAGGATAGCAGGTTGGGGGGAGGATAGCAGGTTCGGGAAGGATAGTACGTTGGTTGGAGGATAGCAGGTTGGGGGGAGGATAGCAGGTTGGGGGGAGGATAGCAGGTTGGGGGGGGAGGATAGCAGGTTGGGGGAGAATAGCACGTTGGGGAGGGGATAGCAGGTTGGGGGGGAGGATAGCAGGTTGGGGGGAGGATAGCAGGTTGGGGGGAGGATAGCAGGTTGGGGGGAGGATAGCAGGTTGGGGGGAGGATAGCAGGTTGGGGGGAGGATAGCAGGTTTGGGGGAGGATAGCAGGTTGGGGGGAGGATAGCAGGTTGGGGGAGAATAGCACGTTGGGGAGGGGATAGCAGGTTGGGGGGGGGGGGAGAATAGCAGGTTGGGTTGGAGGATAGCAGGTTGTAGGGAGGAAAGCAGGTTGGGGGGAGGATAGCAGGTTGGGGGGAGGTAAGCAGGTTGGGGGAGGTAAGCAGGTTGAGGGGATAACAAGTTGGAGGGGAAAGCAGGTTTGGAAGGATAGCTCGGTAGACTTAAAGGTTCGTCTTGGCGCTAATGCTCTGTCTCTGTTGTACTGCCACATGCATTCTACCGAAGGCTGTACTGACCTTCATCATTCTGCTTGCCCACATCGTCGTCCAGGTTGATGATTCGCGACAATGCATTCACCAGGGATGTGAATTTGTTCACATTGTTAAGATTCTGTTGGTTTACTATTATTTTTGACCGCATATCTTGTAGCTGAGAATGTAAGTAACTCAGACATACTCTGCTACGTAGATGAACTCAAACTGGAAGCACCACTCGGATACAAGATCGGATCAAGGAAATGTAGTAAATGTGTTTCTTGCTGAAAGGGAGAGTGACTAAATGCAGACAGGGTAGAACATGCGTCTGATCCGGAGAGAAAGAGCATCGAGACTGCTCTTAGCAACAATAGAAGGTCTAGTCCAGTGTTTACCCACCTTTTTAAATTCGCGGAACGGTGAAAATTAAAAAAATTGTTTGTGGGCCGGTGAGAATAGGAACAATTTTTCGCGGACAGCTCAAACAGAAAAAAAAAAAAAATTATTCAGTTATTTACCTAGTTATTTAGTGTATTAGTTTTTAAATGTAATATTATTAATTGAAAATTATATAGCTGTTTAAGATAACCAGTATTCCAGCAGTAAATTTACAAAGGGTTCAACAGTAATTCTCGCGAACCGGCAGGACATTTCTGCGAACCGGCAGCGTTCCATGTAACATGCGTTTGGGAAACGCTGGTATAGTGTACAAACAATGCAAAACAATTTTTTCTTTGCGCATTGGACTGATAAGCGACGTGAGCAAAACAAACACAGAGCTGAAACATGATAGTCTATCCAGAGACTTAACAGACCACATACAATAAAGATGAAGTTTGGGGTTGTCATCGACAACAAGGGACAGTTATCATGGCGGGCTGATTGAGTGAAGGCCAATGAAACGATTTGAAAATAGCCTTAAATCACTTACTAGACATTACCAACAGGGAAAACCTGGCCATAAATTGTTGAACTTTAAAAGGGCGTGTCAAGTCATCGACGGCCGCCTCTAGTTGGAGCCCAGGACTGACGAGCGATCAGAAAGTCTAGAGAAGCAGATGGAATACCAGTACCATCTGTAAACCGTGTTTGTCCATCACACAATATTACATTATACTTCTGCGTTGACCTGATCAGTCACTCAAGGATGTAGTGTAACGTGAGATGATGTTGGGGGATCTTACAGACGACGATTGGCAAATTATAATTCCATTTCTCATTTAAGTATCACCAGCGTCGTGTGCTTTGCCGGTTGGTGCTGGAGAACATGAATCTCTACCTACTCTTTACGTGTCTCGTTTATCAGTTCCTCCGTGATAACCTCTCATGCCACGCCTTCAAGCTGTTGAACATGTTCTCTCTTTGTCTCCCTCGGTCCCTCTTCCATTCGATTCTGCCAGTTGTCACCGTGTGTTACAACCTGACTCGTCTAATGACGAACATGTCCGAAAAAGGATGACTGCCATGTTCTGAGTTTTACCATAAGCTGTCTTTGTGTCTTCAAGTACCACGTTATTAGCTTTCTTTTCATTACTTATAATTCTCAATAGTCTTCTGTTAAACCAAATTCCCGTTGCTTTCAGTAATCCCTGTGCTTGCCTGCTGATTGTCCATAACTCACTGCCGCGTGTTAATACTGGCTCCACATCTCATCCAAGAACTCTTTTCCTTGAGTCCAGTGATATGGTACCACGTAGCGTCCAAGAGCAATCTTACTTGAGTCCAATGATATGGTACCACGTAACGTCCAACATCAATCTTCCTTGAGTCCAGTGATATAGTTTTTTTACCCAAGAATTTCGTCATACTCCGAAAGACTGATTATTCCGGTGACATTATGTTGTTTATTTCATAATTGCATCTCTTGTCAGATCTTATACGGTTGTTCAATAATTTAAATGTGTTTATTTGTCCGAGCTCCATTTCGTTCACCTTGACACACAATTGGGAGAGGTGTGCTTCTAAGTTACTACCATCGGATTTCTTTTGATTGAAGGCTGAGGCCTTTATTTTCGCGTTGGTACCCTTTCTTGTAAGTCCGACTCACTCTACGCTATCAACACAATTTCATCATCAGCGTAACGAGTGTTGTTTATGTTGTGTGCACCGTCTGGTAGGCCATGCATTACCTTTATGGATCGCAAGAAAAATTCGCTGCACAGAGAGAACATGCCTGGGGACAGCACACATCCATGCCTCACACTCTTCTATATCTGCGTATATAACTACATCAATATCTTATATTCTTTTAATCGAAACGTCAAGTAGCTAATTGAACAGTTGTTTTTCTCAACTCAAACGTGTGTGGTACTGTCATAACTGTTAACCGTAAACTCAGTGTCTAAATCCTTATTTATCCATCACTTCAAACGTTGTTTTTCTTTGAGACCCTACTTCCTGATACACCGACCGGTTGTCTATTTCATGTTAATTTTCTCACGCCATTATTAGCTGTGCTTGGAGTTTCATTTATCCATCGTTAACATTTACATTTCTTTTGTACATTCCACAAACCTCTGTTTTTTTCTAAGATCTCGCTATAAATACTTGTTTTCTTGGAGCAGATAATTATTTTCTTATGCTGTCTCCTTTAGAAAATATCTTTGATTTTTTTTTTCTAGAGCTCTAAGTAATAAACTATCAAATTTAATTCTTTAAGTAACCAGGGAGCCCCTAACCAGGGAGCCACGTAGCACAGTGGTTAGCGCGCTGGCTTTGCATCTGAGTGGTCCTGGGTTCATTCCCCAGTTGGGTAATGTTTTTTCAGACCGCAATGGCTCCCGGGTCTACCCAGCCTTAAATAGGTACCGGTTCAGTCCGGGAAGTAAAAGCGGCGAGGGAGAGGAGATGGCTACCGTCCTAATATAGCCAAGCCTTTGAAATGTGAGATCGCTAACATCTCACACCCCTACGGCAGTAATGCTATGGGTTACTTTACTTTACTTTTTATCCAGATTTGGAATAAATGCTTGTTTACCGCGTTCTTTGGCTCTGATTAATTCCTTTCTTTTTTTTCGGTATTTTGGCCTCATCTAATGCACATTTGTAGATATTGAATTTGTCAGTGCAATATTATGTTCCTAATTCACATCTCTAACGCTGTGCTTTTCTCTACAGCAAATATAGGTCACCAGGATGTGATAGATTTAGTCAACAGTAGAGAAGCGTTATGTTGTCTCAGAAACCGGAGATATATAATAAAATTCCAGGAAACATTTTCCAAATCAAATAATCATGTTGACTACACGTGCTTACTTTGATTTCACTTAAACCCAATGCATGTGGTTTAGAAATGCAAAGAATGAGGCCACTTGCACGTGTACAACTAATGGCATGCTTCAGAAATCGTTGCACATTTCTGCTCATCAATCGCCCGAAACAAATGGCCGCCATTTGTTGCTGTCTGCTCTGTCTATCTAGGCGTAAACATGTGGTTCTCAAACATTTGAACTGCACAAGAACGCGGCTGATTTGGCAAAAATAAATTAAATTAAACCAGATAAGCTCCACGTGGAGCATAGTTCTTAACAAAGTGCAACCAAATTCATTAAATGTTGACTTGCCCATGTCTATTGAACTTTCGTTGCTCAACTTTTCTACAGGAGTCGGGAGCCAATCCTTCGCCCAGCACCTGCCAGCTGCATCTGACGACACGTCTTGCAAGTTACAGTATTACTTTCCTGTTATTCCTATACAGGCACAGGTAATACTCAGGCGTGTCACGGTAATATTTAGAGACAATAAAGAATTTAATAACCTTGACACGCTTCGTGAGGGGGGTGGGAGCGGCGTGACTCGGTTTAAATCGCGTACTGGTCGTGATTTTTATCGGGGACCGCTTTTTCAGTCAACCCAGCTGTAAATGGGTACCTAACGCATAAGGTAGGGAAAGTACAAACAGCAAGGAGGGTCACAAAGGCGATTTGCGCCGTTACCGGCTGCGAGTCTACATTGCTCTGCTGATTTAGATAATTATGAATGCCGCCAGACAACTGATTAGCCTGGAACGCCGTCGGTTTTTTCCATAGCATGACTAATTCTTCCAGTCGACTAAGCTGTAAATGGGCAACCTGATTAAGTCAGGCAATAATTTTGTCCAAAGAAGTTCGTTCTATCTCGTATGCACTTTCAGCAATGACGAAATCGACTAAATCAAACTGGAGGCTTGCAAGCTCATTGACGTCACTTCGATTCGCCATTTTCCATGTTATTTTCTATGTTATTTTCTATATTTCATATTCACATAAATTAAATTATTTGTATTATAGAAGCAACAACCTTCAGGGAGATAATTGTGTTATTTTGTAAGACATTTCTAATTATTAGTTTTTAGTCGACCTGTGCTGTCCCAGCTCTGGCGTGAGCTGTGTGTAGCTGGGAGAAGGATTTCCTGCTTAGCGGAGTAGGTCTATCAGCTTATTACTCCCCCGCGTTTGGGACAAGTGCCGTGGAAGGTGGTCAACCGATGTGTGAGTCCATCTTAATAGACTCAAACACCAGCGTAAATTAGACACCTCGTATGTTAGACGCCATTTATGCTGCTCTAAACATACCCTCTAATCATGGCCGGTGTTATGCCATGTCACACAGTTAGTCACCTCTTGCGACATGCTTTCTGTGGGGATGTGGTGCTCTTTTCGTCCTTGTCATACACAAAGACCAAGACAGACCACTCGGTGTGCATTTCTAATTTATATTTTTTAATTCAGTGTGAAGATCCCGTTAACACGCCAATTTGGCATATTGGAAATATGGTGTTAGGCCCATATTGTTCTTGAACAATGGTACACTTGGAGTGATGGCGTCAACATCACGCCTTTACTTTCCCAGATTTTTCTCGTATCCAACTATTGAGGCTGAATCGACCAAATGTGCCGTTTGGCAGTCTGGAAAATGCAGCACCAACTGAGAACCGAACCCCGATTTCTCGGCTGTGAAGCCAGTGTACTAACTACTCCGCTACCTCAGTGTGAAGTGAGAACGATTTTATGGTGATCTTGGCAAACATGCTTGAAAACCGCGGCAGTAATCTTAAAGAGTTCTGTATCATGTTTACTAGCATGTGAATTTGGAAGTGAAGGGGAGAAAACAACAGTTTTGTTTTCATGAGCTGGTAAAACAAAAAACAAAAACTAATATATCTGAGTCTATCGACTTGTCTCACGACGTATCAGTAGGTATTACTTCGTATTCTTATTCTTCGTTTGTTCTTAATCGTCCGATTCCAAGTCCAGTGAAGAGCTGTGCAAGTTACAGGATGCTGTCCAGAGAACGGAATCTGTTGTGTCGTAGTTTACAGCTTGGCTGTGATATTTACACTTTTTGATACGACACATCTTCTTCTTCTTCTTCTTCGTACGCTGTCAGGCGTCAACCTGGGATCAAGATGCTGCAGTGGTCAGCGACCTATAGCTGACTGCTAGCGTCAGGGCCAGCGAACCATAGCTGCCAAGACCCTTCTACACCTCCACGTGGTGATCCTGGATAACAGGCTGCAGCAGAGCAGACTGGCTAAGGAGAAGGGATCGAAGAGGGAATGCTAACCCGGTACTCAAAAAATGCTTGCTGAAGTCGGATGTGTTGGACCGAAAGGTGCAAATATCGCAGCCAAGCTGTAAACTAGGACACAGCGCATTCCGTTCTCTGAACTACATTCTGCTACTTAAGCCCTTTCAGGGCTTGGTAGCGGGAGATTGAGAACGAACGAAGAAGAAGAAGAAGACGTCAACCTGTATTTTTTCGAAAAAAAGCAGCGGTCATCCTGAGGCTGTCGACACTGCCATAGAGCTTGTCTAGTGTTGCCACTGGTGATGGCCACATCTGCTTTCTCTGATCCTCGTATGTCAGGCAGTTTTGCGGCAAATGTTCAGCGGGCATTTTCACGGTACCACACGAGCATTCGTCAGTGCCACCTATCTTCAATTTATTGAATAGGTGGTACCTCAGTCTATTGTGGCCTGTGCGAAGTCTGAAGACCACGACCTGCTCTCTTCTGTTCAACTGGTAATAGGCATCGTTTTTTGTGTAGCCAGCGATACGACACATCTGATTTCAGCAGGTATAATTGTGTACCGCGTTAGCCTTCCCTCTTCTATCCCTTCTCCTTAGCCAGTCTGTTCTGTTGCAGCCTGTTATCGAGGATCACCGCGTAGGGATGTAGAAGTGTATTGGCAGCTCTGAGTCGCTGGTTTTGACGCTAGCAGTTAGCTGTGGGTCACTGGCCGCTGGAGCTCATGCACTGTTCAGAATCTTCATCTTTCATTAGGTATTACAATCTCAAGGAGCGAGTGGCCGCACGATTTGCGGGTTCCAGTGGATGAGTTCAGATCTCCGGTGAGAGGGTGTTCTCTGGTGGGAAATAAAAATACTAGCCTGCACACTCGGCGGTAACTATAAGGGCAAGCAGCTTGAATTCCTTCTGCTCGTCCTACTTTCACTTCAGTCGAAGTTTAGGGTCATCACTAACTACCTTTAGAAAGTATTTGCCAAAGCGTTTTGCATGCTGGTTTATAACGTAACTTAACGTCTTTATACTGGCTTAAAAAACTCTGCAGAGTCTGTATACAACCAGTTTCTATTACATTCACTTGATCTAGAAATACATATGGCCATCCAATTTATTCTTGAATTGATAAACTGACCCTGCGGCAGTGCATTCCAAGTATTCACCACTCGCTGACTACAAAATTATCTCATGGTACCTTATTTAGGCCTTTTAAAAATTAATGTATGGCATGCCCTCTTGTAACAATTTATTTTACACAGGGAGGTTGCTAGATCCAATACACAATTCTATGGCAGTGCCCTCTTGTAACAATCTATTTTACACAGGAAGGTTGCTAGATCCAATACACTATTCTATGGCAGTGCCCTCTTGTAACAATCTATTTTACACAGGGAGGTTGCTAGATCCAATACACTATTCTATGGCAGTGCCCTCTTGTAACAATCTATTTTACACATGGAGGTTGCTAGATCCAATACACTATTCTATGGCAGTGCCCTCTTGTAACAATCTATTTTACACAGGGAGGTTGCTAGATCCAATACACTATTATATGGCAGTGCCCTC
Source organism: Ariolimax columbianus (assembly GCA_036924085.1). Lineage (NCBI taxonomy): Eukaryota > Metazoa > Mollusca > Gastropoda > Stylommatophora > Arionidae > Ariolimax > Ariolimax columbianus. The sequence goes on along the minus strand of JAVGWX010000005.1, from coordinate 19,870,496 downwards.
TTATAACAATCTATTTTACACAGGGAGTTTGTTAGATCCAATACACTATTCTATGGCAGTGCTCTCTTGTAACAATCTATTTTACACAGGGAGGTTGCTAGCTCCAATACACTATTCTATTGTCCAGTCGTAGTAAAGGGCTCTAACTGAAGTTGAACTTCTTTGGGAAGCTTACAACAGGTGGCGCAAATGTATTTAGGACACATGTGCCAGGTAAAGATTGTAGAGGCCTTTTGTAATTCTGGATGAATAGTACGTCTTGATGTTGTGTAAGAAATATATGATTTCGGTGAACTGTTCTTGAATATCTGAATTCAAACTGTGCGAATTTTCTTTTTATTTTCAAAGTAATATTTACGTATTTTTGTTACTCTTTATTTGTGTTGCGTCTGAGCTTCTGCGTAACACCACGCTTGTTGTCTGAGCTTCTGCGTAACACCACGCTTGTTGTCTGAGCTTCTGCGTAACACCACGCTTGTTGTCTGATCTTAAAAGTCCATAGTAGAAGATTCAATTTCGCGGAACATAAGAGTGAGAGTGATTAGATAGGCTGATGAAGAAGGAATTAACCTAGTAAATACGACAACCGTTGCAGTAGTGCAGAGGTTAATGCACTGACTTGAACGTCTAGCGATCAGGCTTTAATCCCCAGTTAGTGCTGAATTGTATCCGATCGCAAGCCGGATTCTGTGCTTATATATATTAAGCGCGAAAGCATTTTTGCAGTGGTGGTACCTAGTCTCATGCACAATGTAGCAGGTTAATTAATAGTTGTCCATCACAAGTGATGAAGACCACTCTCTTTGTTCAGCCGTGTGGACAGTCGTATCTCTTGCTGTGTCCGCTGAAATGGGTGATTTGCGCGGTTATTTGGATTAAAGTGAGGAAGAAACTGCGCCTTTTGTCAACCTCACTCACAGAGCCTAAGCTACATTTTGCCAGTGGCAAGACATTCATCGAGACGACTGGAGATAGCATAGGATGCAGATTTTGCCTCAGGGTTACCACCGAAGCCTTTCCGTAAACAGGTAACCCACAGGGTAGAAAGGTGGGATGGCATCTAACGCAGTTTGTCGTGCCTTTTCGATAGCCACAAGAGGTCGTATGGACAACACTCAGCGTGTGAGTGGGTCTGGCATCTCTCCCCAGCTGTATTGAACTCATCATAGTAGTATCTAAAATTCCCACTCGCGAAAGTAAACCGGCAGAACTAACCCGTGAAATACGTCACATGTATAAGCGTAGTGCCATTCAGCCGGCGTCCAGACCTGGATAAACGGATGGAAGAAATCACAAAAAAAGAACGAAATAACAAGTCCAGACGGAAAACAACACCACGTTTCAGTGAACACAAGTGTAAGTCGTCGACTAGTGTGAATTCCAGGCAAATCCGTGGTCTAGCGGCATCCATAATGATCCAAAACAGTAGAGAAATGTAGACTCGCAGCCAGTTATGGCGCCATTTTTGCAGGTTAGGGTTATTGATATTATACGTCCCGGTACCAATTTTTATCATGTAGCAGCGTAGGCTTCAGCTGAGTAGTTATCTTATCAAAGATATCTTGGTCCCTGGGGCCAATATTTATATGTAGCAGGCTTGCTTTTACTTAAGGCTTTACTGACTGACAACATAGACTGTAAGACGTTAACTTCAATCACAGAATACACTCAAACTATTGTTAGCCATTGAAACAAAACAATATCATTTATTAACACGAATGAAGCTTATATAATTTCAACAACCGAAAAGAACTTCTAAACTAAATAACAATAATATATATTCTAAACTAACAAAGAAGATAGAGGCAATTGCTGTTGATGTTACTTCTGTAATTTTCATAAAATCCAGATTCTACGTCTCTTATGAATATAACATAAATCATAAAATTAGTTTAATTCGACGGTATTACAAATCAATGGTTTTATCTAAGTCGTCTCCTGTCGTCTCCCAGAAAGAGTCTACGTTGGCGATAATCTGTCATTCCTGTCAGGTTTGCTGCTTTATGGTGTCAAACGTTTCAACATAGTTTAACAATTGAGTTATGTTTCACTGTTGGCAGTTCTCAAGTGTTTGAGACATGCCCTTTTGGCGCCCATGTTACAACAGTATAGAACAATTTCGTTCTCTGAGGGCTCAAGTGATTCACCTCTCTTTTTCCGACCTTACGTACCACACGGATCACCGTCTCCAGGATTCTTCGAATACCAAAATGGAATTGAACCCTCGTACCACTATGATCGTAGTATGGCCACCGTTCTTCCACAGACACCAAATACAATGGTCCTTTGGATAACAGTCGGACTGCCTTCTAGATGAACTCAGTTCGTTCTGAGCTGAATCTTCTCACTCGATGTGATCAGATATTTATCTCATTTCTTGACAGGGTGCCCCCCCCCCCTCCCCAGTCGCACCAATGAGCACACGTTCAAGGCTCTAGGTGTATCATAGGACAACCACCCCGTAAACGCATTCGCTTTCCGAATCCGAATCTTTTGCGCATTGTCTTTTATATCTTACTTACTTATGTCTAGAAATAAAAATTGATAACCAGTGGCCCCCCTGAGTCGGTTGGCTAGCCATTACTCTAATTTGTTCCTACCTAGTCTAGAATCCGATTGGTTGTATGACCATAGGTCATTGTCCCTTTAATGTAACAACTTGTTGTGTGTGTTGTTATCTTCAATCAAAACCCCTACCACTTAGGTCCGATACTAGAATTGGTCAAACCGACACCCACCCCCAAACTATCCAAGTTTCCCACATTCATCATGAACGTTTACGTATCGCTTCGTCCTGTGCAAAGGCTTGGAGTTTGACACCTGCTTGTCCAACAACAATCAGGCAACCTCTGATTCTTAGAATGGCCAGCCCAATCTTCCCCTGCCATTAACGCCCATGCTCCATCGTGAGCTGGAACTGTCACAACAACTGTCATTAGTCTTAATTATGCAGTGTACTACAGCAATACTGTTAAAAATACATGTGCATGTGTTTGTGTTTTTGGTCATTTAAAGTCATATGGTGAAGAAAGTAGGACAACTGTAAGCCTTCAAGTATGTCGTAAAATGCGACTGAAGAAGGTTGTATTTGGGATAAGCAGCCTTATCATTACAAATATTTGCTACAGAAATCAAAATAATTTTGGTCGGGTTACTTGTAAGAAGCCAGGTGCATTTGTGACACTTTGCTTTTAAAGAAACAGAAAAGGGACAAAGGGAAGAAGAAGAAGAAGAAGAAGAAGAAGAAGAAGAAGAAGAAGAAGAAGAAGAAGAAGAAGAAGAAGAACAAGAAGAAGAAGAAGAACAAGAAGAAGAACAAGATGAAGAAGAAGAAGAAGAAGAAGAAGAAGAAGAAGAAGAAGAAGAAGAAGAAGAAGAAGAACAACAAGAAGAAGAACAAGAAGAAGAACAAGAGGAAGAAGAAGTCGGCTTGCATTTTATGTCAGGGTCTGCTTCCTCCTGAATTTTTTAAAGGGTTTGCGTCACCGGTGTAACGGCCGGTGCTGTGATGGGTAGCGAACCCAGCACCTTCGGATTGTTAGCCGTGTCGCTTAACGACTAGCCCACGAGCTCCCAAACCCACAGGAAATGATAAAGGTGTAGAGGTGAATTTGTTGTCATGGGGGAACTCAAAACCCTAACCCATTTTGCGTCTAATTATTGTTGTGGTAGAGAACTCGTATTTCACTGTAAAGATAAGGAAAAATTGAAAAATTCCTTCGCAGAATGCTTGGAGTAACAATAATGGATAGAATCAGAAACGAAGATATTAAGAAACAAGTAGGTACAATACCAGTTCTAGACCTCATCAAGAGACAACAAACCAAATGGTTCGGCCACGTGACGCGCCAAACACCAGATAGTATCCCTCAGAAAGCAATGATTTACAGATACAATAGTTACAAGGCCAAAGGCCGACCACTCAAACGATGGATAGCAGAAATAACAGAAGCAGTGAAACTCCCCGTGTACGAAGCAGATACCAGGGCCCGGTCAAGAAACCTTTACATAACCTGAAGCTGAAAGGCACAGACAGGACAAGCGAAAAGAAGAAGAAAGAAGAAGATATGTACCTCAATTCGTGCTAACAGCACACTCCAGTCGACCCAGCTGTTAATGGGTACATCGCTTAATGTTAAGGAAGGAAAAGCACAAAGTAACTGCACTGACTACCCCATCTCATAAAAAATGTTGAAGTCTCGCACAGTAAAATCTCCAACATATCGTCTCAGACAGCAGGGTCTACTATGTGTAAACTTCCACCTTAACCTCTAAAAAGTTATTAAATGTAAAAACAATGAGACTCTGATGGTACGGCCATGTGTTAATATAAAATGAGCTATCCACAATTATACCGACAGCCTTTTGACTACGACAAAAGTGTATTGTATCTGTAGTTAAGTATAGACCTTTTGGTTTAAAACAAAGTGTAGTGTATCTGTAGTTAAGTGTCGACCTTTTATCTAAGACCAAGCGTAGTGTATCTGTAGTTAAGGAGATACATTTTGGCTTAGACCAAGTGTAGTGTATCTGTAGTTAAGGAGATATCTTTTGGCTCAGCCCAAGTGTAGTGTATCTGTAGTTAGGGAGATATATTTTGGCTCAGCCCAAGTGTAGTGTATCTGTAGTTAAGGAGATATCTTTTGGCTCAGCCCAAGTGTAGTGTATCTGTAGTTAAGGAGATATCTTTTGGCTCAGCCCAAGTGTAGTGTATCTGTAGTTAAGGAGATATCTTTTGGCTCAGTCCAAGTGTAGTGTATCTGTAGTTAAGGAGATATCTTTTGGCTCAGCCCAAATGTAGTGTATCTGTAGTTAAGGAGATACCATTTGGCTCAGACCAAAGTGTAATGTATTTGAAGTTATGTACAGACCCTTTGGCTAAGCTTATAGTGTAGTGTCTGTTCTTAATTTCAGGCGTATTGGATAATATCAAAGTGTAGCATTACACTTTCGGCTGAAATCAGTATCACAATCTATACTAAATAAATTATACCGTTAACTTTTAGTGAAATTCGAACTCAGATAACTTATTGTTTGCCCGACTAAGACGAAATATACCGTTAACTTTTAGTGAAATCCGAACTCAGATAACTTATTGTTTGCCCGGCTAAGACGAAAGAACAGACTACTATACTTGAGGGTGATTAAATCAATAAAATAACTGACCCGCTTAGATCTACGGACAAAAAAAGAGGACTAAGGAACAAGAAAGAGAACAGGGCGAGATGTGTGCTAGGATACTGTTTACAAATGGACATGCAAAACCTTGGTCAAGAAAGAAACACTGACGACTGTCAATGGAAATAATACAATTCATAATTCAATTAAAGGTGACGCTCAAATAAACTGTTAGATTATATAAAAGATAAGATTAGACAAGAGAAACCAACCTGAATAAAGAGAAGTTAAAGCGAAAGAGAGAGCCCTGATTGAACTGGCAGCAGCCACTGAATAGCAGCTGACTGTTTGCAACAGGGTCAGTGATCCATAACTGACCAAGACCCTTTTCCGCCTGAAACCACACTGGAACTTAGAGATTAGGGATTGAAGAGCAAAGGGTAAACCCGGTCCAAATAATGACGGCCTGATGTGTCGGAGAGAAAGGCGCAGATACAGCAGCCTCTTTGTAAGCTACGACAAACGTCACGAACTGCCTTTTTTTTTACGAAAAACGCGAAGAAGATGAAGAAGATACAGAATAAGAAGTAAAACAAGAAGAAGAACAAGAACAAGAAGAAGAACATCAAGAAGAAGAAAAAGAAGAAGACTAAGCGCAAGAAGAAGAACACGGCGAAGAACAAGCAGAAGAAGAAGAGGAAGAAAGGAGGACAAGAAGAAGAAGTAAAAGAAGAGCAAGACGTAGAAGAGGAACGAGAAAACAAGTAAGATTAATTAGACGTACATTTAGAAAAGAGGACTCGAATCGAAAATCCTGTGACAACGATAAAGATCAAAGTCAAAAAATGGTGAGGAAGACAGACACACTTGACATTAGCAACCTCATCAAGTAAAACAGCTTGTTTCAGAAACCACCACTTCTAATTCACACAAAGTGTAGCTTCCACAATGACACGCAGCAGCAGTGCTGAAACTATGCTTCTCACGAACCGAAATGAAGGCATGAAGAAAACGTCAAATTTAACCATAATTCCTTATCAAGGGAACATATAGTTACCGAATTCGGGGGAGCATTTAATGAAATATTTTGGAGCAGGAAAGTAATGATGGCTCGGAGCTTTGATTGAATAAAAAATGAAGAAGTTAACGATTTTATAAGAAGGTGTCATCATCACCATCATCATAATTATCACCATCAAGTGTCATTCTGAGAATCGTTGACGATGATTCCTTCTCTGTCGTTTAAGCATTTCAGAAGTTCAGATGATATTTGTTTTTTATCAACCATTCCATTTCAGCTGATTTTTTTTCTTTCTCTCAATGCTCGTCTCTTTTGCCCTCTTCCTGTCATGCAGTCAGGTGGTTTTCGAGGCGTCCCATTCTAATGAGCATTGCCAGCTTCTTTTTTATTTTAGATAGAAGTGATTTTTTAAAGACAATTTTTTCATAATCCAAATTATCTTCATCGTATTTCTAGGTTGTCCAAGATATATATAATGTTTTTCACAGCAGCCGCGATTTTGTTGTCTCGATTGATTTCTCTGCTATTTCACTGTCCATGCTTGGCATCCTTAAAGCAGATTTGGTTTTCAATTACACTGCATGTCTCTATTTCTCACACACTTTCTCTCTTTCACTTTTTCTTTCTCTCTCGCTTTCTTTTTCTATTTCTTTTACTGTATCTCTCTCTGTCTCTATCTCTCTTACCCTCTCTGTATTTCTCTATCTCTATCTTTCTCTCATACTTTCATTTGCATGGACTTTGTCAGTGTGTTTTAGTTGTTAATATACTCAAGAGAAGCCCACGTTAACAATTATGCTTTAATTGATTAGATCGAGAATCAAAAGACTTTCAATATTGTTTTATGGATGCAAATCATGGATCATTTTTATTCTAGCAGAGAAATTACTTTCGATAGCAGACATGTGGTTCATGGAATGAGTGTTGGGTGATCATTAGGCAGTTAATAAAACAACATATTTGTATATGTGTAAGTTTTACAAGAAGACAGCTAATTAAATAATAACAAGTGTCTGAGTGGTTAAGATGCAGGCAGCATGTTCCAGTGTCCCGGGATGGAGGTGGGGTGGGGAGCGAGGTGTTAATCAGGGTTCAAATCTTTGCTAACATAGGCTGTTTTCTTTTAAACGATTTAAAAATAAATACAAATGATGTGCACTTTGTATTTGACTGCACATGAAAGAGGCTTTATTTGTCAGCCCTATACATCCAACCAGTGGACCTTCTGCAATGGATAATGAAAGATGTAATTATATATTTTGGTGCTAACTAACTGGACACAGATACGATTCATTAAACACGTGTTTCCAAGGAAAGAAATGAACATGTGGATAGCCCAAAATAATTGAGGGCAAGAAAGATTAAGGTGGCCCTAGATCAACCATCAGGTAGGGCTCATGTTGGATAACCAAGAGCGATCAAGGTGGAGGGAAGGAATGAACCATCAGGTAGGGTTCTTGTTGGATAACCAAGAGCGATCAAGGGGGAAGGGAGAGATGAACCATCAGATACGGTTCATGTTGGATAACCAAGAGCGATCAAGGTGTGAAGGGATGAACCATCAGGTAGGGTTCTTGTTGGATAACCAAGAGCGATCAAGGTGGAGGGAAGGGATGAACCATCAGGTAGGGTTCTTGTTGGATAACCGAGAGCGATCAAGGTGTGAAGGGATGAACTATCAGGTAGGGTTCTTGTTGGATAACCAAGAGCGATCAAGGTGTGAAGGGATGAACTATCAGGTAGGGTTCTTGTTGGATAACCAAGAGCGATCAAGGTGTGAAGGGATGAACTATCAGGTAGGGTTCTTGTTGGATAACCAAGAGCGATCAAGGTGGGAAGGGATGAACCGGTCAGGTAGGGTTCTTGTTGGATAACCAAGAGCGATCAAGGGGGAGGGGAGAGATGAACCATCAGGTAGGGTTCATGTTGGATAACCAAGAGCGATCAAGGGGGAGGGGAGAGATGAACCATCACGTACGGTTCATGTTGGATAACCAAGAGCGATCAAGGTGTGAAGGGATGAACCATCAGGTAGGGTTCTTGTTGGATAACCAAGAGCGATCAAGGTGGAGGGAAGGGATGAACCATCAGGTAGGGTTCTTGTTGGATAACCAAGAGCGATCAAGGTGTGTAGGGATGAACTATCAGGTAGGTTTCTTGTTGGATAACCAAGAGCGATCAAGGGGGAGGGAAGAGATGAACCATCAGGTTCGGTTCATGTTGGATAACCAAGAGCGATCAAGGTGTGAAGAGATGAACCGGTCAGGTAGGGTTCCTGTTGGATAACCAAAAGCGATCAAAGTGTAGAGCGATGGAGCATCAGGTAGGACTCATGTTGGATAACCAAGCGCGATCTAAGTGAGGAGAGATGAACCTTCAGGTAGAGTTCATGTTGGATAAGTAAGAGAGACCATATAATTGTTGAACTACTCTAAGGACAGATATTTGTGACTGGGATTTGTGGTTAGCGCTATGAGGTAGCTTACACTTGTTGGTGAGCTTATGTTGGAGGGTCACCTCCTGAGAATTGGTCTGAATCAATTACTACTGTACACCTATAGTGGATTATTTCTGGAAAACAAGTCTGGATAATTACTACTGCACACCTATAGTGGATTATTTCTGGAAAACAAGTCTGGATAATTACTACTGCACACCTATAGTGGGTCAATGTCTTAGAGTGGGTCTAGATCAATTACTACTGCACACCTATAGCGAATTATGGATGGATAACAAGTCTGGATAATTGCTACTCCACAACTATGGTGAGTCATCTCTGGAAAACTGCTCTGGATAATTACTACTGCCCAGCAATGGTGAGTGACTCATCTCTGTAAAACTGCTCTGGATAATTACTACATCGCATCTATAGCTATAGAGGATTTAGTTTAATTTGGCCAAATCCAAGACACCGAGGTTTTTTACTTTTGACTCAAGGACATCATTGGATACTACTTTGCGAAGAAAATATAGCAGGACCTAGAAATATGGAACACATACGAGTTCACTGCCGTAATTGAATTATACATAGGCAGGGTGACAGTATTAATGCTACATAAACCATTTATGATTTACTACACAGTTTACACACTGATGCTACCACTTGCGAGACAGTTGCGATCACACAACGGGTGAAAATAATCCGAGAGGAATTCAATCTGCAGACAAAGGGCAATAACCAAAAGTATAGAATGTGCAACAGCCAGAATACTAGGCCCGTTCATTTGTATCCTACGGAATGTAGGACACGACATTTCAATGTAAGATTTTATTATAATAAAGAATCAAATATTATAAGCTCATGTGTGATCCCATTGTCATCTCTGCTGCAATGGACAAACTATTTTTTAATGCATTTCTGATATCAGATGTATATGGCTTGGCTTGGCTTCGTTCGCTCTCAATCTCCCGCTACCAAACCCTGAAAGGGCTTAAGTAGCAGAATGTAGTCCAGATAACGGAATACGGTGTGTCGTAGTTTACAGCTTGACTGCGATATTTGCACCTTTCGGTCCAACACATCTGACTTAAGCAAGCATTTTTTAGTACCGGGTTAGCATTCCCTCTTCGATCCCTTAAGCTCCTAAGCCAGTCTGCCCTGCTGCAGCCTGTTATCCAGGATCACCGCGTGGAGGTGTAGAAGGGTCTTGGCAGCTTTGGTTTGCTGGACCTGACGCTAGCAGTCAGCTATGGGTCTCTGACCACTGCAGCTTATGCGCTGCTCAGCATCTTGATCCCATTGATGAATTGTATCCTATGTATCCCATAGAAGTGGCTGTCATGTGGCCTTACAACTGAAGGAAGCGTTCACTTGGTTGTGCACCAGACAGTGGAGAAATGAACTCAGTAAATCCGCTGGTCCGTCATAGTATTTCACTTGGAAACTCTACGGATAAGGAAAATCGTGTGAGGGAAGATATATCACTTGATAAGGAAAATAAGCCGTTGTTGCTGGGATCTTTGTTATTGGCGAATAATCCCTATAGCGGGTTGAGGTGGCGTTTATATCCCTGGGCATTCTAGACATGGTTGGCCTGTGCTCTCCTGATTGTAACGGGTTGAAGTGACGTGAAGCCTGAAGATGGTTGACTGAGCTCTCCTGATTGTAACGGGTTGACGTGACGTGAAGCCTGAAGATGGTTGGCTGAGCTCTCCTGATTGTAACGGGTTGACGTGACGTTTAGCGTAAAGATGGTTGGCTAAGCTCTCCTGATTATAACGGGTTGTCGTGGCGTGTATCCTGAAGATGGTTGGTCTGAGCTCTCCTGATTGTAACGGATTGACGTGGCGTGTATCCTGAGGATGGTTGGTCTGAGCTCTCCTGATTTTAACGGGTTGACGTAACTTTTACAGAAGGTATACAGAAGAACGATGACCTGATCTCTCACGATTGTTCTCAGCTGGCTCATAATTGTGACGATCGCACCGTCGATCCCACCTCATTGACTAGGCTGCTGTAAGACAGCGTGCTTCTATGTGAAGATCGCTGACGTATGTTCGAGGTCCTAGTATGTTGTACCTGATGCGACCGACTAAGCACCTGAGAGAATTAATTAAATCTGTACATTCTCGTTACCTAGTTATACTGGATACTGCTCCTGGACTAAACAATCAAACTTGACCTAGATCAGAACTCCAAAGAAGCAACACCAATAGGGAAGACTTTGACAGACGCCCTCAGCGAAATCCCCGCATCGTTTCTTTTTCCCGATCGATGTACACATTCCCACCCTGAGTGCACCGTCAAGAAGTTGCTAAGACAGGCGATGATCGAGCATGCGAACATATAATGTCCAGTCCCCAGAATATAGACGCTTTGCAACAAAATATAGATGCTAGTGAAGGTCCACCCCGACCCCTGAGCACTTCAGTCAAGCCTGTACAGGCCGCCCACGTCTAAGTGATCGAGCTACGCAGCATGAATGCCGCACACAGCCCAGACTCTGCAAGAGTAGCTGAAGGCAACACGGTAAATAGAGCACAAATATATACCTCCATTCACACAATTAGACGCACACCTATACACCTATACACTTTATTGTGATGGTGGGAAGGGCCCAGTTGTAGGACCACACAATGACAGCTTACCAATTACCAGCACCGCCAAAGACATAATGCAGTCTGGGCATGGCAAGTGTCAACAGGGAACAGCTTGGAGTCTGGAAACCTTGGAGCCGCAACTTCCTCATGCATAGTAAACCGCACGAAAGAAACCACACACAAACTTACTACTAATAGCTAAATGGAAGTCAGAAAGGCCAGCCCTTGTTGGCGTGAGAAAGCTGACCAGATGGATTTGCAGAACGGAAAGAAAGCATTATGTAGCTAATATCAGCTACTGGTCTGTCTGTTTTGAATACCAGGATTCCAGTGGTCACACACAAAATAGTAGACTACATTATGCGCTTATGCTGGCAACACGTAGAACGCGACAAACTGTGTTACGACAATATGTCAGCACACATACAACACGACAAACTGTGTTACGACAATATGTCAGCACACATACAACACGACAAACTGTGTTATGACCTTATGTTGGCCCACATACAACACGACAAACTGTGTTACGACCTTATGTTGGCCCACATACAACACAAAAAACTGTGTTACGACCTTAAGTTGGCCCACATACAACACGACAAACTGTGTTACGACCTTATGTAGGCCCACATACAACACGACAAACTGTGTTACGACCTTATGTAGGCACACATACAACACGACAAACTGTGTTACGACCTTATGTTGGCACACATACGACACGACAAACTGTGTTACGACCTTATGTAGGCACACATACAACACGACAAACTGTGTTACGACCTTATGTTGGCCCACATACAACACGACAAACTGTGTTACGACCTTATGTTGGCACACATACAAAACGACAAACTGTGTACGACCTTATGTTGGCACACAAACAACACGACAAACTGTGTCCCGACCTTATGTTGGCACACATACAACAAGACAAACTGTGTCACGACCTTATGTTGGCACACATACAACACGACAAACTGTGTCACGACCTTATGTTGGCACATACAAAAACAAATCCTAAACTATAGTTACTCAGCAGACTACTAAGTGTTTTTCAACGTAAAACGGTGCATATGTGGGTCCATAAATTTTCTCAAGGATGAGATCTAGGTCAATGTGTTTCGTGTGTATCTCACGTTCACTGTAGGCCACGCAAGAATGAGAAATGGGACATTACGAAACAAAAAAAGCCACACACAAAAAAACACACTGAGACGCAAGGGACGTAACCCGATCTAAATATCTTTAATTAAATTGCTGTCACAAATCTTTAACTAGCTCCCTTATAAATATTTATTTGCAGACAACGGATTGTTGTTTTGCGGTATTTAGTAATTTATATGGCATTATATTTAATTTTACTTCCAGGCAGTTTTTGCTAGACATTGACTACTTCATGGCAGTCTGGCTAATAAGGTGGGGATCAACATGATCTCCCTACAAGGGAACGACAACCAGATGAAGCCAAGCATAGCAAAACAGTTTTATTGCTACGATCTGGATGTGGCAAAAGCAACTGCAACTTGCCACCTAACACCCGTTTCATAGCCCACAATAGAGTAAACATATTCATTGCAGGCATTGAACACCAACAACAAGAACAACATATGCCATTATAAATGCGTACTGTTTGCCTACTGACTAACAGGGAATGTAAGGCCGCCTGGCGTAGCAGGTATAATACCTGACACTTTGACAAAGTGTATGTAGGTTTAAAACCAAGGAAGGAACAACATTTTGTTTCTCTATTGTATATTGCTTGGCTTGACTTAGTTCGTTCTCAATCTCCCGCTACCAAACCCTGAAAGGGCTTAAGTAGCAGAATGTAGTCCAGATAACGGAATGCGTTGTGTCGTAGTTTACAGCTTGACTGCGATATCTGCAGCTTTCGGTCCAACACATCCGACTTCAGCAAGCATTTTTTTAGTACCGGGTTAGCATTCCCTCTTCGATCTCTTCTCCTTAGTCAGTCTGCCCTGCTGCAGCCTGTTGTCCAGGATCGTCGCGTGGAGGTGTAGAAGGGTCTTGGCAGCTCTGGTTCGCTGGTCCTGACGCTAGCAGTCAGCGATGGGTCGCTGACCACTGCAGCTCATTCGCTGCTCAGCATCTTGATCCCCTATTGTATATGAAAATATATACTTAGCTTGGAAGGCGAGTAGTGATTGCAGAGGTGATAATCGTTTATTCGGCGGACCTGTTTTCTTCTCAGCCAACTCTTGAGACGGAAATAAACATCGGATTGATAGTTCTCAATTAAAAAGAAAGACAGTATTTATATAAAAATAAAAGACACGCAGTATAATTCGTCATGTGCACATACTCACATATAACCAAGTAAGGGTCAGTTCTACATGCGCACACAAACAATGCGAAACCTGAGCAGTTGTCAAAACCCGAAAGAGGAGCAAATGAAAGGAGAGCTGTAAACCTGCCAATCATGTTGCAAGAGACGACTAAAGAGAGTTGAGTATGGGAGCCTGACACTTATCCAGTAGCCAAACAATTATTAATACATATGGACAGACCAGGTAAGAAGAATTCAACCGAGCCATATTCAAGGTAGTGGAAGATCCTATCTTGAATTGACTAGTCGACGACTTACACTTGTGTTCGCGGAAAAGTGTCGTTGTTTACCATTTGATCTAGTTGTTAATTCGTTTATTTGTTGTTGTCGTCATCTCTCTGTTTAACCTGGCCAGGACATCGGCCTTATAAATTAGTGCTACGGTTAAACACGTGACCTATATTCATGATCAGGTACACACGGTTGAACTTCACGAGATTGCCGCCCTTGGCACTCACTGCAGACAGCGTCGCTTTTGGTGTGACAGTGACATTTAGACACGTGACTATAATCGAACTAGAACACAGACCGGGAGAGATTCTCAACACACCACTCAAACGCTGAGAGATGTCCCTTAAACCTCTTGCAGTTATGAGAAAGACAAGACACACAACGATAGATACCCCCCCCCCCCCCCTTCGTTGTATTGCGGGATACCTGTTTATAATATGCAGAAAAAAAATCTGCATCTGTGCTATCTCTAGTCGTCTCGATAATATCTTGCCACAGGTCAAAGTTAGCTCAGGACGAGAGAGTGAGGTTGACAAAAGGCATAGTTTCTTAATCACTTTAATCAAAATCACCGCGTAAGTCACACATTTTTGCGGATACAGCGAGACCCAAGATTGTCCATACAGTTGAACAAAGAAAGTGGTCTTCATCACATGTCATAGAAGAACAAAATATAGCATTTGGCCAACGGGCGTGAGCATGGATGCTGTTGAATCCGTAGCAACAACAACAACAACAAAATGCTGAAAACTTGGCTCTTCTGTTTCACAAACATAATCGGCCGCAGATTCAATAAGTTAGGCGGTGTGAGGGCACATGCGTCTAGATTAATAAAACACAACACAAAGACTTTAATAATATATGTAACTTAAGACAACTAGAATGGGAGGGGTGACGCGCTCCTACATGGAGTTGAAATATATATATATGGTGCACTCTGTTTCATAACTGGCATTCCTGAAACTCACACTTTTATGGCACATCCGGCTATGGCGGCGAACTTGAAACGCTCATTTGACATTCTGTCTTGTTGTTGTGTTTTGTGCTTAGGTACGAGTGAAAAGCAGCTGTTGAGGCCTCAAACCTCCAGGGGTTGACATGGATCTACTGTTCTGCTCATGCTGGGGTTCAGGGCAATGAAAGAGCTGACACCATGGCTTCATGGGCACATTAGCGATGGATAGAAGTTACATTCTGAAATCAATCAATGACCGCCTGCTGGATGAGGACACCGCAATAGATGAAGCAGCAATTCACAGACTGCAAAGTTTCAATATTAAACGAGGTTCGAGCGAAGTGGGGCGCATGAGAGAACAGAGCAGGAGAGTGTACAACCAGCGAGCTACAGGGACCATCAGAATCCATACCTTACGCCATTTGATGAGAGAGACTGAGCATCTATGGGTCTTTCCGGTGTGCAGTGACGTCGATTCATAGAAACAGAAACAGTTGTGTGTGTGTGTGTGTGTGTGTGTGTGTGTGTGTGTGTGTGTGTGTGTGTGTGTGTGTGTATGTGTGTGATTTGTTAGTTACTTCAGTTCGACTGGTGTCCCTGGCGAAAGTAGTGTGGCCGTAGTAGTGTGTAGAAATAGAAAGCAGTGTGCAGATATCATAGTTATTGTTGTGTTCCTGTCTGGTATGGTCACTGAGCCTTTACCTATATTTGGTTTTATCGCGACTCTTTCCAACATTTTTTAGGTCAAATATTATTTTCAGGCATATACACTTGACTACCAACTGGTTATAATTGTTGACATCTGTCTTCATACAAGACAATTTCCAGACCAGTGAAAGCTCTCAAAGACAATACGATACCAAGTGCTACAATAGATATATGGGGATGCTGAGATGGACATTATTAGTATGTGGGACCAGGCTAAGGAGATGTGAAATAAGACATGCAAAGAAACTGTAGGATTCAAGAGAACCCAATACAAATAATGAACCATAACAGAGACATTATATACAATAAAATAAAGTAAAAAGAAGAAAGCTATTCTCAACAATTTCCGTACCCGAACCATTAAAGCAGAAGGACAAAGAAATCATTCTGTTACAGACAAAGAGGTCAAAACATGTTTAAGAAAAAATAAAGGAGAATATATTGACATGTTTGCACAGAATGCAGAAGAGGCAGAAGAGAGAGGATATATGAGAAATCTCTACTCATTAACAAAGAGAATGGGTAATAGATAGATAGATATATATACAGACAAACCAAACAAAGATAGAGAAGGCGGGATATTGACATCATTAGAAGAACAACAGGAACAATGAGTAGAGTATTTCAAAGAAAGTCTTAACAGATAAGAGGCATCAAACATCCTACCAACAGCGGAGACCCTGAACTTGAACTGCAATTCACCAAGTGAGATATAAATCCAAAAGGACATATCCAAACTCAAGAAAAGAAACGCAGCTGGACCAGATGGCATAGCAGCAGAAGCCATAATGGCAGATATAGAAAAGACCACTGATACATTGTAAGGATTGTTCAAGAAGATATGGAAAGAGGAGAGAGTGCCAACAGAATGGAGAGAAGGACGTCTGTTTAAACTGCCTAAGAAGGACGACCTAGCAGATTTCATAAATTATAGAAGGATTACATTGCTGTCAGTGGCAGGCAATATATTCAACAGAATCATCTTGAACAGATTAAAAGCTAAAGTAGAGAAAAACCTCAGAAAGGAACAGGCAGTATTTCGCCAGGGAAGATCATGAATAGATCAAATAACTACGCTTCGCATCATAATAGAACAAAGCAGTGAATGGAAATCATTCCTGTACACAAATTTTACAGACTATGAATAGTCATTTGACAGTGTGAATGGAAGTACTCTTTGGCCACTGTTGAGACAGTATGGGATACTAGAGAAGTACACAACACATCCACAAAATGCACAAAGAAACAATTAGTAGAATAGTACATGAAGAAGTACTTACTGACAGTTTCGGGGCGCAAATTGGAGTAAGACAGGGATGCCTGCTCTCACCTTTCCTGTTCTTGTTTGCTAAATATTGGATAATGAAGACACCAGTCGAAGGAAAAAGAACTGGTTTTCAGTGAACACTATTGTCCAATTTGGAGGACCCGAGGACCTGAACTACGCAGATGATCTGGTACTTTTGTCACACAATCTTAGACAAATGCAAAATAAACTTGATTGGGTGAGTGAACAGTCGGAGAAATTAGGGCTGAACATGAACATGAAGAGAACCAAGCTCCTTAAACGCAGGACTTAAAACAAAGAAAAAATCAAGCGGGAGGTGGAGCAGTTGGGAGAAGTGGATACCATTATCTATTTGTACAGCACATTAAACACGGCAGGAGGTACAGACGCAGATGTAAGGACCAGAATTAGAAATGCAAAAGGAACATTCCTGACACTAAACAACACATGGAGATCCAGAGAAATCAAGATTCACATCGAAGTTATAATATTCAACGCACCTGTCAAGTCGATTTGCTATATGCAGCGGAGACATGAAGAAGGACCAAGGTCATACAACAAAGAGTCCTTCGTTAACAGATGCCTACGAAGGATAATGGGCACAAAGTGGCAGGACATGGTGAGGGTTGAAGACCTATGGGGAAGGAGCCAACAACATCCACTGGAACAACAACTTAAACGAATAAAATGGGGTTGGATAGGACATACGCTGCGGATGGTACAGTTCAACATAGCCAGACAGGCTATTACATTGAATCATCAAGAGAAGAGACACAGAGGTAGACCAAAAAATACATCGAAAAGGATATGTCAGGACGAATTACAATCAAATAATTAAACCTGGAGAGCGCAGATAGAGCAGCCGATGCTGTGCACGCTGGCGGGATGTTGTCAATGGCCTATGTATGGAGAGGAGCGATGGGCTTTGATCGATTGATTGATTGATTGATTGATTGATTGATTGATTGATTCATTATTTATATAGACGAAATATGTACCCAAAAAATAATTTTAAAAGCCTACATTAGTGTTGCCAATATATGAGTTTCCAGTTGCCAATATGGTGGTACATCCTTTTTATAGGTACGCGACTGGTCTTGAGCACCGGCAGTACGTAACTTCACTGAATAGATATTATCAAAACAAAGGAGCCTGAATAAATGGCGGCGCAGTGCAGGCGTCAATGAAAGAAGATTTATACTAGAAGGGAGAAACTAGATGCTAGTGGATTAAGCAACAAGATAATAGAAATAGTCATACAATAATATGGAGTTCCACGACATCTATGTACTAATCTGGAGCGGAGTAGGACTGTGTAAAAGAGCAAAGCGTCGTGTTATTTGATAATACACCCGGAGAAGACAAAACTCATCACAGATATAGAGTATGTATCGGACAGAATCATACGGCTACAGAATACAGAACAGACGAAAACGATAACTGTCATCCAAATGTATGCTCCGTGTAATGACGGCTACATTTAGAAAGATAGAAATGAATTCTTCGAGCAACTGTCCGATGTCTCGAATAGGATGAATGAGAAGAACCAGTTGATAGTCAATGGGCGATTTTAGCAGCAAAGTGTGGGGGGGGGGGGGGGGACGACACAGGAGACCGATCTTTGGTGCGTTTAGTGATTGTACACCAAAATGGAATTATAATGGGGAAGAGCTGATAAATCTGTCTTGTACATGGGCTGACTATAACAAATACTTTGCAACACCAGAAAAGCCAAATTCAAACTTGGTATCGATGGAATAGTACAGCCATATAGACCCAAATTGACTACATATGATGCAAGGGGAGACAAGGCCAGAAATTGCCGACTCAAGAGTGTTTCCCAACATCATTATGGACACCCATCACCGTCCTATAGTACTAACCCAAATACGTACATTCCAAAGCAAACAGAAGTTGCAAATAACAGATATACATCACTAATATAGATGTGGAAGGCATCAGCAAATATATACAACGTGAAATGAAAGACATAAGAGGCCTTGCCAGTAACATCTGGCAATGTATCGAATGCAGTGATTCAAATTAGCACTAATGAACTGAGTGAACGCAAAATGCAGTAAAAAGAAACTTCGACAATTTCCAAAAGAGAATAACAGCGTGGTGGAATCACGATGCACTATCCAAAGCAAGTGGGAAAATGGAACAATACACCCATAAAATGCCATATAATGAGGCAAAAACCATCATTCGGAGCCAGTATAAAATACAATAGGAAAAAGAAATGGGAGAGAGTAACAGTCCAGACCCAATCCACCAGACCACAAAGACACCAGCAAACTGCAATCTTCCGCATGAGAAAGGGCCACAGCAGACTACTAGGCCACCTATATAGACTCAGAATCTCCCAAACAAATAAATGTCCATGTGGGACAGGAGTCCAGAACCCTGAACACGTACTTCAAGAATGCTCGGCCCATGAAGAACTAAGATGCCAGACCTGGCCAGATGGAGCAGAACTGAGGCAAAAACTACGGGGTCACAGCTCAGACCTGGAAAAGACTGTAGACTTCATTCTGTCGATAGGACTGACGATTTAACATGATTATAAAAACCCGAACACAGAAGAACAAGAAGAAGAAAAAGGTTAATATATGAACATATGTGAACATGTGTTAATATATTTGGTTAATATATATGAATTTATGTGAAAATGTGTTAAAATACGTGGTTATTGTATGTGAACATGTGTTAGTTAACATACTGAGTTAATATATGTATGAACATATGTGAACAAGCTTTAACATACTGTGTTAATATATATGAGCATATGTGAATATGCGTTAACATACTGAGTTAATATATATGAACATATGTGAACATGCGTTAGCATGCTTGGTTTATAAATATAAGAATATATGTCAACATACATTCATACACTTGATTAATATATATGAACATATGTGAAGATTAGTTAACATACTTGGTTGATATATACATGTATATCACCATGCATTGACATACTTGATTAATATATACATATATATTTATATATATATAAGAATGCATTTGAACATGGGTGACCATACTTCAAAACACTTTGTAAATATATATATATATATATATAAACATATGTGAACATGCGTGAACATACTTCAAAACAAGTTGTTGATATTTGTAAACATATGTGAACATATTTGGACGTCCGTGAACATTTGTGAATGTAGGTGAACATATTTGAATGTGTTATATCAATCAAGATATTAATAAATAACTAATTAATTGCATCCAAAATTATTTTTAAAATGACATAACGGTAAACTGAAGATATGGTCAGACAGACAAACTGACAGATAGACAGACAGATATACAGTCTGACCGACGGACGGACGGACGTATGGGCGAACTGACTGACGGATTGAAGGACGAACAGATGGGTGGATGATGAATAATGGACAGATGGATAGATGGATGGATGAATAAATAGATACATAGACAGAGAGACAGACAGATCTTAAGACAGACAGATAAACCGATTGACCGATAGATAGATAGATAGATAGATAGATAGATAGATAGATAGATAGATAGATAGATAGATAGATAGATAGATAGATAGATAGATAGATAGATAGATAGATAGATAGATAGATAGATAGAATAAGACGGATATGTATATGTATATATATATATATATATATATAGAGAGAGAGAGAGAAAGAGAGAGAGAGAGAGAGAGAGAGTTTATAGCTTGACTGCGATATTTGCACCTATCAGTCCGACATAACCGAATTCAGCAAGCATTTTTGGGTACCGGATCTCTTTTCCCTAGCCAGTCTTCCCTATTGCAGCCTATTATCCAGGATCACCATGTGGAGGTGAAGAGGGGGCTTAACGCTGATGTGCAGGTCCTGGCTCTAGCTGTCAGCTTTGAGTCGATGACCGCTACATTTTGTGCACTGCCCAGCAACTTGATCTCACGACAGGTACAAATAGAACAAAATGAAATCTTCATGAAATAATAGAACAACGAGAAAGATGATATTTGAGAACATAAATATTACGCTGAAAAAGTTAGAAGTTAGATAATAATGACACGTCAGAAACGACGAAATGACCAGCAAATTAATGCGTTTGCAGCGGAGATTTTCATTGCATTAACAGGTTGGGGGGAAATATTTATGACTATATTATTGCTGCGTTTTCACTCCTGGTGAAATAATATTTCAAAGTTTGTGAAGTATTAATAGTGTGTTCTGTCAACTAGTTAATTGCTTGTCAAAATTGACAATCCCTTTTACTGCATTTACACATAGTGAATTGCTTGCAATACAAATTAAAGCAATAATTGAGACAATTAAATATGGCGTATTGGAAGGTGGAATTGACTGGCATATAATTGTTTTTGTTGTAATGGGAATCCCTGTTTAAACGCATGTAAAATGTTCTCCCTAAGGCAATAAAAACAGCTGTAATTCTGGGTTTGATGTCAGTTTAGTTCCTGTTGTCTGGACTACATATTATAGATTATTGTAGTTAGTCAGAACTAGTGCTGCCCACGCTGATCAAATAATATTATTAGAATAATCTTGAAACTGAGTGGCAGAGTAGTTTGAGCTCGTCCCCCACAGCAAAGGGGCTTAGTTCGATTCCGTGATTCTTCACATTTTAATCTACCCAGTTATGAACATTACCATTGACAGGTGTAACAGGTTGAAATAACTTGCGGAAACCTTAGATAATATAGATATCCCGCCGACTAGACTATACAGAGACGCAAGCAAGATCTGGCTGCACTCAAGACTGTGGCATCGGAAAACTTGGAACAAAAACTGCTTATAGGATGAATCATGTACTTTCACTTGGTATTGTCAGTCGTAGATTACGGACAAAGATCGAGTTACAAATGAGGAAATACGAGATAGATTTACAACAGCAATAGGACCTTTTGAAGACCTCTTGGCAACTGCTAAAAGAAGGAAACTTGCTTGGTACGGTCACATAAAACATGTTCTTGCAAATGCGATCCTCCACGGAAAGGTGCATGGCAGACGACGAAGAGGCCGTCACAAAAAAACACAACATAAAAGAATGGACCAATCTCCGACCAGAAGAGGCACAGGCAGCGGCGGCTGACATATAAGGGTGACGTAGGGTTATGAGGATGTCTTCATGTGTGCCCCAACAACCTCACTGGTTATGGGATGACCTGATCTGACCTGACCAGATTACAGACTGGTCATCCTCACACTATCACGATTTCATAGTGAACGGCTAGAACGTATACACGATGAAGGGACGCGATTAGTTCTGGAAAGCGCTAGAGATATTCCGACATTAAAGATGTAGTACATGTTGAGATTGCTGTCTGTGATATCCATGTTTAATTGTGCATAGGCCAAATCACTTATACTGGTGGCCACAAGCAGATGACGACCACTGCACAATAACACTTCCGACATTAGGGGGATCAAGAATCAGACGACGAGCACCACCGGTTGCACATGCAGAGAGAACAATTGGACAGTTGACCACAGTTGATACGATAGTCAAAGGATAAGAATGGTTCCAGACTGGGGATATAATGACATATTACCACCGATGGAAATGTTTGTTATAGATCTATCTTTATATTTTTCTTTTTAAATTTGTTCTTCTATCCAATAATATTTGAAGATTATAGTGTATAACATCCTCATGTAGCATTCTCCTTTGCAGAAAGTCGCTCTTGATATCTAGCCAGAACTCCTGCTTCTGTCGCTGTCATCTTCAGTACCTTCGTGATTTCTTGTGTCCATCTTCTGCCCCTTCCCCGCTTTCCAGGCACCATACTCTTCAGTATCGTTCTCTCCAGGTAATTATTATGTTTGACGTGGTCAAAATTTGTTTTCTTTCTTGACGATATATTTTTTATTTTCCTCTATATCCAGTTATTTTATGATATATGCATTTTTTCTTTTCGCTATCCGTGGTATTTTGATCTCCCTTCTGTAGCACTTTAGTTCAAAAGATGCAATCTTTTTCTGAAATGTTTTTACTTCTTCTTCTTCTTCTTCTTCTTCTTCTTCTTCTTCTTCTTCTTCTTCTTCTTCTTCTTCTTCTTCTTCTTCTTCTTCGTACGCTGGTTACAGCGATATACGTTGCACTGTTTTGTTAAGCCTGTGGCCCAGTGCATCCGATTTCAACAGGCGTTTCTGTAGGGATGCCCTCCTTAGACTTTGCCTGTCCCCATCCTATCTGCAAGGCAGCAGTTGTTTTTGGTCAGAGTTGTCTCTCTTAGGGAAGTTGTCTTGCAGGACTTATCGAGTCTTCACCACTCGTGTCTATAGTGTGTAGTGATGATATGATATGATGGACTATGTACTAGTGTGTACTATCCTGGAAGAGAAGCAGTCCAGTGTGTCTGTGTCCCAGGATCGTCACGTCCTGCAAGAAACGTAGCATATGCATGTGAGTGAGGTATCTCCTTGCTTCTCGGCTCCTCTGCAGTGATGGTACGCCTAGCATTCCCCGCCACCTGGGAGGTTGTCACAATAGGGCAGAGGTGCAATGTCCGCTGGCCTGCATCTCTTCTGCGTCCATTGGGATGACTGATAGCAGTACAATTCATATCAATACGTTGCTACTGGGAAGATGCAAGTTCGCAGATTGTTATGTTCATTTATAGATGCCCATCGTTTGGCCAAGTGAACATGGATTCCCTAGTAAGACCTTAGATTTCTAACGAAAATGTCTAAATTTGTGCATGGCTATCCCGCAACCCTTATAGGTCGCAAAGGCATCACTTAACGTATAAGCGGTGTATCGTGGCCGTATTTCTAACTGGGCAGGGTCCAACCCTTTCCCGGGAGATATTTCAGTCCATTTGTAGGTTCGTGTGAAAATGTCCTAGCCAGGTCAACATTGGCACTCTCAGCAAAAGTGACGGGCGTGAATATCGTGAAGTTCAACTGTCGGCGATGGACCATGGAAATACGACACACGGAAACCGATATTCTGCTTCAAATAACCGATGACTTTGGCAGGATGATCGGACAGAAAAACACCACGAAATGAACGAACTAACTAATTTAAATGGACATCCACATCACGTTTCCGTGCAAGTCTTTGACTACTGTGAATGTCAGTCACATCCGTGGCTCTATGGCATCGATGATAGACTCGAACAGGAGAGGAAAATAGATCCACGGTCGGTAGGTGCCATCTTTTATTTGGCCTACTTGGGAGCGTTTGCCCTACTGCATCTCGCCGCAGAAGATTAGTTTTGGCAACCGATAGTCTGGCACGCACACCACATGACCCACCCAGGGAATCTGTGATTGCATCATGATGGTATCAATGACAAGGCTACCAGCTCTCTCAAGAACAATAGTCTTTGCATTCATGTCTTGCCATTTGACATTCATCACCTTCTTGAGGCGAAATGTGGGAAAATGACTCAACTTCTTCGTGTGACGCCTGCATACATTCCATGTTTCACTTGCATATAGCTACACAGAGATCACACTGTTCTGTACACGTTCAGCTTCCTCTTCAGGTTGATGTCATTTTGACGTCAGAGGTTTGAGTGTAGTCTTCCAAATGTGGCGCTGGCTTTGTCGATTCTAACGTTTATCTCATCATCCATGACTACATTCTGAGACAATTTATTACTGAGATATGTGAGTCTATTTACAGCCTTAAGTTTTTCACCATTGATCTTGATGGTTGGCTCAGTATAAGTTTTGCCAGGAGCTGGCTGTTACATTATTTCAGTTTTCTCTTTGTTGATGGTAAGACAAAAGTTTAAACACGCTAAGGAGACATTATCCACGCTTTTCTGTATATCACCCTCTGAGGCAGCATTCGGAGCACAGTTGCCAGAAAACAGAAGATCTCTGATGGTGTGTGTCTGGACCTTAGTTTTGGCATGAATAAGCCTTAGGTTGAACAGCTGACCATCTATACGATATCTTATGTCGATGCCTATATCCCCGTCTCTGAAAGCATCGGTCAGCATTGAAAGAGAACAGCATGCTGAACATGGTTGGTGCTAGTACACGCCCCTGTTCATCGCCGTTTGTTACTGGAAAGGACGTCAATATAACACCATTTTCCTGGACTCTAGCCTGCATTCCGGTGATTCCGTGGCGAAGTGGTTAAGCCGTCGGCCTCCTGATCAGGTGATGTGGGTTCGACTCCAGACTCCACCGTCTTTTTCACAAGTGCTTGTTACGGAGACCTTTGCATCTCGTAGTCGCCCTCTAGTCGTCTTGTCCTTGACTTGCCACTGGGATCGGGCGGATCGAGACAAGAGAGTGAAGATAAAATGAAGCGCAGTTAATCCTTACTAAAAATAGCGCTAGCAAAATTAATTATGTCATCATCATCTACGATGGACGGCGGCCTTTGCCTCGCCTGCATTCCATAATGCAGTTACGTAAATTTCATTGGGCAACCGTACTTTGTCATGATTTTCCACAGGCCTTCTATGTTGACCTCATCAAACGCCTTTGTCAGGTCGGTGAAGGCTACGTACTTGTCGCAATGCTGTTCCTGGCATTTCTATAGAAGTTGTCTGGCAGCAAACACCCTATCCGCGGTCAAACGCTCTTTCCGGAATCCACTCTGACTTTCAGGTAGAAGATCTTTATCAAGATGAGCTGTTAGGCGATGGAGAAGGATTCTGGCGAATCTGTAAAGAAATTCCGCGGTGGTTATCGCATGATTGGCGGTTACCTTTCCGTTTATACAGATATTATTGGGGCATCCTTCAGATCTTGCGGGACGGTTTCACTGTGCCACATCTGTTTGAAAAGAAAGTGAAGTTTTACAATAAGTGCAATACCGCCATTTGTGTAGACATCCACACGAATTCCATCGGAGCCAGATGTTGTGCCACTGGAGAGTTGACTAACCGCTTTTTTGGGTCTCCTCTACAGTCGGTATATCATCCAGAGTTTCATTAAGAGGATACTAGGGCAGGCGGTCAATGGCTTCGCTGCTATTAGATAACGGCTAGTTCAAGATATCGCCAAAGTGCAGCGTGTGAAAATTTGTTCAGGATCTGTAATTAGTGTTTTTCCATCTGCGCATAGGAGAGGTGCTGAACATGAAAAAGTTGGGCCATAGACCGCTCTGAGTGCATGATAGAAGTTTCTCATGTCATGATTGTCAGAAAATCTCTGTATCTCAGTTTGCATTGAACAGTTCTGCACGCGTTTAGAAATGCTGCTTTCTTGGATGTTGACTCTGGGTCATTGAAATATATTTTGTGGAGACGGTGTTTGTCAGCTAGCATCGTTTTTATGTCCTCTGAGTTCTCATCAAACCAGTTGTTGTGTTTACAAATAGGGTTACCCAGGATTTCAACAGATGTGTTATAGACGTGTGCCCTAAGAGCCGACCAATTGGTATCTACACTTTTGTCATGTAATGAGACAGTTTGGAGATTGTTTTCCAGGGTAGCAGCAAACGACTGTTGGAGCGACCCATTCTGTAGCTTAGTAAGAGAAGCCTTTTATCGGTCTTCTTTCCCTAGGGACGTCTGGATAACTTAATACGAATTTTTAACTTAGACACAATGAGTCGGTGGTTTGTCTAGCACACGACACCACACATAGACTTAGTCACCAAGACATCTTGCCTGTATTTCTTTCTAACGAGTACATAGTCAATTTGGTGTCAGTTCTTTGAGCGAGGATACATCCAAAAGGTCATGTTTCGAGTAGGAAGTCGAAAAGTCGTGTTAGTGACCAGGAGGTCATGTTCTGCACAGGTCTGGAGAAGAGGGAGTCCGTTGCTATTGCAGAGACTTACGCCATATTTTCCGATAGTGCCATTTCAGGATATGCTATCTGCACCTACTCTTACGTTGAAGTCCCCAAGAATTATGAGTTTGTCAGATTGTGGAACTGATGCTATGACTGAATGCAGTTCTTCGTAGAACTTGTGCTTGACATCGTTCTGGCTCTGACGATTGTGGCATGTTTCCCACCATGGAGTAGGGGAATTCTGACTGACAGGAGTCTGTCATGTATACCCTATGAACCTCAGCTAATTTGTTAACAAGTTCTGTTTTCATTCCAAAACCAACCCCTGCTTCTCTCTTTTCTCCAGTTTCTCTCCCTCGCCAGTACCATGTATAGCCTGACCCTTTTCTGCAGAGTTGACCCTCGCCAGTAACATGTATAGCCTGACCCTTTTCTGCAGAGTTGACCCTCGCCATTAAGATGTATAGCCTGACTCTTTCCCGCAGAGTTGACCCTCGCAAATAAACACGTTTAGCCTGACCCTTTCCCGCAGAGTTGACCCTCGCCAGTAACATGTATAGCCTGACTCTTTCCCGCAGAGTTGACCCTCGCCAGTAACATGTATAGCCTGACTCTTTCCCGCAGAGTTGACCCTCGCCAGTAACATGTATAGCCTGACTCTTTCCCGCAGAGTTGACCCTCGCCCGCAAAATGGGTTTCGCTTAGTTGCTGTTATGTCAATGTTGTAGATGGCTAATTCTGTTCCAATAAGGGCAGTACGCCTCTCTGGTCTGTTTATGTAGGATGTGCACATTCCAAGCACCGAGATTGAGTGGGGAGAATCTTTCCTTTTTGTTTCTGTTTTTGTTTGTTTGACTGCAGATTAGCGTGTCAGCGGACTTACGCTCTTCGCTTCGCCACTCGTCCGTCGTCTTAGGACTTGACTGTGTTAGTACTGGATGAATGAAAAGACAATGACTTGCGCTATGAATTTGATTTAAGTCAGGAAGGGTTGCGCAGTTCGTCGATCTCACTCTCTCGCCCGAGTCCAACTTGAACCAGTGGCAAGACAAGTCAGGACGACTGGATATGTACTCGTGTGCAGTGGATGACCCCGGCTGCTCGAGTGCCTGGCCGTGTTATTTGCAGTCCATACCGCTCATCCCATTTAGCCTGATGACGACTACCCTGCTTATTTGGCTGGACTAGAGCAGGACATGGCAAATCTAAAAAAGCTTATCTTGTTCGTGGCTCCCTTCGTATTATGTTACCACCTCTCCTGTACTTTTTCTTTCCGTGCGTTTGTTTGGGTCTCTCCCTGACAAGGGCTCCAAGGTAGGCAAGACGTCTTGTCACCCCCAGTGGTAACAAGTGACCCCAACACACCTCCGGTTTAAGTGTCAGGAAGCTGCCAATCGCTTCATTCATTATTATCTTCTATAGATGGTTGAATGTTCACCTCGTCTGTACTGGGATAGCTTTTGAAAACGTCAAGAGCAGTGGGAATAACTATATTGTCACACGAGTAGAGCTCAGAACAGTGCTTGAACCATCGTTCTATCTGCTTCTTTTTATCTGTTATTTTCTTGACAGTGATAGATTTGAGGGGTGCAGTTTTCCTACTCACAATAATAGAAAATTCAGAAAAACATATACAGGAACATATCAACATTCTTAATGAGGTCAGTACGGATTACAGTATATAAATAAACTTAGGGAAAACCGAAGCTATGACGCTTGCAAGAAAAGAAATGTATTTATAAAAAGTCGACAAGTAAAACAAGTGAAAATTGTCACGTACCTGGGTAACATCTCAGCAGATGGCAAATGAGACACTGAAATCTTACACGGATGTAATAAAGCAAGTCCAATTATTGGGCAAACGTCCCCGATATTATAATGTAAACATGTGACAATGCACACAAAAAGAACGTTATACAACACGATATTTCTATCCACATTGTGTTATCAGTGTCAACATTGGACATTGACCCTTAAAAAAAAATAAGCATTTTAACATCAGAGATGAAATGCCTTCGCAGACTGCTTGGATGAACAAGTTTGGATAGAATCAGAAACGAAGATATTAAGAAACAAGTAGTTACAACACCAGGGCTAGACCTATTAAAGAGACAGAAAACCAAATGGTTCGGCAAGGAGACGCGACAAACACCAGATCGTATCCATTAGAAAGGCATGATATACATATATAATGGATACAAAGCCAAGCAGGAACAAGCAGGACACACGAGAAAAGAAAAATAAGAATCGAGAAGACGCTCAGTTTATTCATTGAAAAATCCTGATGCTAAATGGCACACGTATTTTATCTCATAGTTTATTTAATCAGTATGTGAAGGTGAATATAGTAGATGCCACCAGAAAACGCAACTTAGTAGTCAAAGTAAATGGAGAACAAATACGTGTCATCACATTTGCGGATGATCTGGTTTGATCACAGGAGTTGATTTTCGATCAAGATAACATACCGCACAAACTGGTGATTGAACCCTGATCGCTTGACACACACACTAGTGTACTACTGCAGCCTCAGAACAGAGAATGGCTTGTAATGATTTCAGCCAGAACCAGTTTAATAAACATGTGATCTTCACAGCGCCAGTGTCTTTTCTTCACGTCAAATGGTACTGATATCTAACCATGTTTTCGGTCTTGCTGTGTCAGCTTGCATCTTTGAAGGATGTGTTCCACGCCTGAAGATGTGATCTTCACATGAGCAATCTCCATTTTGTTTTAAAGATGACCTTTGAGTCTGTTATTCCCAATTCTCAGTTTGAAGATTATGACTTGCCTTTCTCTAGTTCAAATCAAAGTATTTGTCTTCTTCTCAAAAGTGGAGGTAACAGGTTTACATCTAGGAAACTGAAACATTTTGGCGACATAAGACGCGACAATAGTTTTGAGGAAAACAAACTGTACTTGAGAGTATCGTACATGGACAAAGAGATAGGGGGAAACCACTGAGAAGATACACTTCATCAAGGATGTTCTAAAATGGCGGTAACAGAGGGGGAATAACTGGCTAAAGATCGAGTCTTACATGGCAACTATTAAGAGGGCGACGTTTTGCAAAGGCTACATGATCATGACCCTATATCACCCCCGCCATTCATGTGCTACCCCGGAAATCCGGTTCAATTATTGGCATTGGCTCATTATACACGATGCTCAGGTCTGGGAAGCTCCCCCTCACATTACAATTCTGATTGCAGCGTCATTGATTGCACGGAAATGGAAACTACTGAATAACCAGCCTTGGGTGTTCTGTTATGAGTTGTGTTAGGGAGTAAATACACTCCTTTCGATTGTTATCTATATGTTGTTTTAGCTTTTCTAATACTGACTAATTACGTTGTAAATATCTTCATCTTATTTTAGACTGATTTTAGTTGATCACATTTGCAACAAAATAGTAGTAGAAGCAGTAGCAGTATTTGTAGTGGTAGTATATTTTCTTTTTATTAAATTTATTTTTTTATTTTCGTCCGCCTTATTTCTTTAAACTCCAAGGCGGTGTGCGTTGGACTGTGGTTTTTATTTTGCGCCTGTCAGTCCAGTGCATCCGATTTCAACATGTATTTTCCGGGATAACGGCCGGTGTTGTGATGGGGATCGAACCCAGCAACTTCGTGTTGTAAGCCGTGTCACTTAACCACTAGCCCAAGCCGTCCCTGGTAGTAGCATTAATAGTGGTTGTGGCAGTAATAGTGGTAGTAGTAGTAATAGTCGGAGTTGTAGTGAAAGATATTGTAGCAGTAGTAATAGTGGTAATAGTAGTAGTAGCAGTAGTGGTAATAGTGGTTGTAGTAGTTGTAATGGTAGTAGTAGTAATGTAGTAGTGGTAGTAGTAGTAGTAGTACTAGTAGTACTAGTAGTAGTAATAGTAGTAGTAATAGTAGTAGTAGTAGTAGTAGTAGTAGTAGTAGTAGTAGTGAAAGCAATAGTAGTTGTAGTAGTAGTAGTAGTAGTAGTAGTAGTGGAAGCAATAGTAGTAGTAGTAGTAGCAGTAGTAGTAGTAGTAGTAGTAGTAGTAGTAGTAGCAGTAGTAGTAGTAGTAGTAGTGGAAGCAATAGTAGTAGTAGCAGTAGTAGTAGTAGTAGTAGTAGTAATAATAGTAGCAGTAGTAGTAGTAGTAGTAGTAGTAATAGTAGTAGTAGTAGTAGTAGTAGTAGTAGTAGTAGTAGTAGTAATAGTAAACTGTGTTGCAAGGGCTTTTCTTTCCAACACTGACACATAACATCATATACAGGGATTGCAGAAGTGTATCCTTGCAGCGTTTGATCAAATTAGGTAATATCCCGTGGCTCTTCCATGATTTTACCAGAACTAAACTGTCAATAGCTTTATCCAAATCTTCTATAAGTGGTTTGATATTAGTTCGTTTATACTGGTATAGCTTTTGACAGGGCCAAGGGATGTGAGAATGATTATATTGTCACAAACGTAGAGCTGAGAATAGTGCTTGAACAGTCGCTCCGTCTGCTTTCCTTCATCTGTTATTTTCTCACCAGAGATTTCCTCACTCGTAGGACCACTAGCTTCCGTTGTACCATCGTATATTTGTCTGATGTTTCATTTTTGTGCTGCGATCTTGATGTTTTCACTGAGCTGTAGCCAATACGTATTTGCACAACGACGAACTGTTTGTTGGCCCTGGTTTCGGGCGGACTTGAAATTGTGTAGAGTACCGGCATTTGGAAGCTAATTGAATTTAATCAGAGCTATACGCGCTTCGTCTCAATGACAAGTGTCATATGCTTCACTGCTCCTTCAAACCAGTCATCTGACTGAACAGTTCTTTTTTTCAAATGTAGCAAGTTTAGATCTATGAATCATATTTTGGAGATGTTGCCAGGTCTCTGTAACACCGCTATCGTGATGTTGGATATTTAAAGTTCCCTCAAAAACATTGTTAAATCTTTTGATTAGAGCAGGTCCGACATTCTACTTGCGTCGATTCATGACTTACCTTTGCTTCTGCTGTGATGGACTTTCTTTGGCTGCAATTTCATTTTACATCGAACCAAAGAATGATCGGTGCCACATTCTGCACTATGGTAAGAGCGCCCGAGGAGCACATACTTTAGGAGAGATCTTCTGGCAAGAATTAGATATAGTTTATGCCAGTGTCTTGATCGTGGGTGCATCCACGATATCTTATGTTGGGGTTTGGTCTGAAAATAGGAGTTCGTCACATACAGTCCATGGTACACCCAGAGCTCTAAGAGCCACTGGAAATGTGTATTCATTTTGCCAAATCCAAACTTGTCAAGTCATAAAGGCCACAAGTCGTGATCAGCGCCCACTCTAACGTTGAAGTCACATAATAGAACAAGCTGTTTATGACTATGGATACTTCTAATGATTGCTGATAAATCATCTTAGAACTAATATTTGAATTCAGGTGTGGAGCACAAGGTAGGTGCACATACATTGATACGGGTGACGGACCGACTGTCGTATGGAGACTAAGTGTAAGCATGCGTTCTGAGCCATTCTCGTCTGGTACAGCCATGTGTATCAGATACCTTTTTATTGCAAAACCTACACCATGCTCTCTCTTTTCATTGGGATCTTTCCCTTGCCAGTAGAATACGAAGTCTTTCTCATTCCTTGATCCCGAGACCGCTAACCGAGTTTCTTGAAGTGCTATAAGGTCCACATCCAGTCTTTTCAGTTAGTCATTAATAACGCGTGTCTTTCTAGCATCGCTTATATCATACAGGTAATAAGATAATCCAGTCAGCATGGTACGGACATTCCATTATTCCAGTTTAACATCGTACAGCCCAATCCTGGCAGCTTGTGACTTCTTCCTCTTCCCGAAGAAGATGGACCACATCAGGGGACGCCGTGACGCTTCTGGCATGGCGGTGCAATCGGTTCTACGCACCTGTTTCGAAAGAAGACTGAATTGTTATTTTATTTACAAATGCAACAAATTGTCCGACGAAGGCGTTTGTGTGTGGACCAGGATAGCGACTACATTGAAAAAAAAATGACATCACAGAAACGACAGTCCTAGTTTTGAGACAATGTATAGCTCACGTGTATAATAGTTGTCCATCACAAGTGATGAAGACCACTCTCTTTGTTCAGCCGTGTGGACAGTCGTATCTCTTGCTGTGTCCGCTGAAATGGGTGACTTGCGCGGTGATTTGGATTGAATTGAGGAAGAAACTGCGCCTTTTGTCAACATCACTCACAGAGCCTAAGCTACCTTTTGCCAGTGGCAAGATATTCATCGAGACGACTGGAGATAGCATAGGATGCAGATTTTGCCTCAGGGTTACCACCGAAGCCTTTCTGTGAACATGTAACCCGCAGGGTAGAAAGGTGGGATGGTATCTAACGCAGTTTGTCGTGCCTTTTCGATAACCACAAGAGGTCGTATGGACAACACTCAGCGTGTGAGTGAGTCTGGCATCTCTCCCCAGCTGTATTCAGCTCATCATAATAGCATCTAAAATTCCCACACGCCAAATTCGTGAAGGTGAACCGGCAGCACTAACCCGTGAAATACGACACAGGTACAAGCGTAGTGCCATTTAGCCGGCGTCCAGACCACGATAAACGGATGGAAGATATCACAAAAAAAGAACGAAATAACAAGTCCAGACGGAAAACAACACCACGTTTCCGTGAACACAAGTGTAAGTCGTCGACTAGTCTGAATTCCAGGCAAATTCGTGGTCTGGCGGCATCCATAATGATCCAAAACAGTAGAGAAATGTAGACTCGCAGCCAGTTATGGCGCCATCTTTGCCAGATTTTTGCTCACGTGTAAATCTTACAAATCACGGGTTAATGAAATTATCTCCTCAAAAGCAAAACTATTCACAACGCCATCGCAGTAGTAGAAGTAGTAGTAGTAGTAGAAGTAGTAGTAGTAGTGGTAGTACTAGTAGTAGTAGTAGTTCTAGTAGTGGTAGTAGTAGTAGTAATAGCAGTTATATTAGTATTAGTAGTATTAGAGGTAGTTGTAATAGTAGTAACAGGCGTAGTAGTAGTGGTGGAAATAGTAGTAGTGGTAATAGTAGTGGTGGTAATAGCAGTAGTAGTAGTAGTATTAATAATAGTAGTAGTAGTAGTAGTAGTAGTAGTAGTAGTTGTTGCAGTAGAAGTAGTAGTATAAGTAGCAGAAGTAGTAGTAGTAGTAGTAGTAGTAGTAGTAGTTGTTGCTGTAGAAGTAGTAGTAGAAGTAGCAGTAGTAGTAGTAGTAGTAGTAGTAGTTGTTGCTGTAGAAGTAGTAGTAGAAGTAGCAGTAGTAGTAGTAGTAGTAGTAGTAGTAGTAGTAGTAGTTGTTGCTGTAGAAGTAGTAGTAGAAGTAGCAGTAGCAGTAGTAGTAGTAGTAGTAGTTGTAGTAGTAGTAGTAGTAGTAGTAGTAGTAGTCGTAGTAGTAGTTGCTGTAGAAGTAGTAGTAGAAGTAGCAGTAGTAGTAGTAGTAGTAGTTGCTGTAGAAGTAGTAGTAGAAGTAGCAGTAGTAGTAGTAGAAGTAGTAGTAGTTGCTGTAGAAGTAGTAGTAGAAGTAGCAGTAGTAGTAGTAGTAGTAGTAGTAGTTGCTGTAGAAGTAGTAGTAGAAGTAGCAGTAGTAGTAGTAGAAGTAGTAGTAGTTGCTGTAGAAGTAGTAGTAGAAGTAGCAGCAGTAGTAGTAGTAGTAGTAGTAGTAGTTGCTGTAGAAGTAGTAGTAGAAGTAGCAGTAGTAGTAGTAGTAGTAGTAGCAGTAGCAGTAGTAGTAGTAGTAGTAGTAGTAGCAGTAGTAGTAGTAGTAGCAGTAGTAGTAGTAGTAGTAGTAGTTATAGTAGTAGTAATAGTAGTAGTAATAGTAGAAGTAGTAGTAGTAGTAGCCTCCTTCAGGCAGGACTTACTATATAATGATCCGAATTTTCAGTAGAAACTATCTACAAAGGTTGTGGATTTCATTTCTTATTGCGATTTTGTAGTTTCACTTGTTCGTGTTCCAAGAGCATATTTTCACTGAAAACCTCAAGTGGATCTTCAGGATACATTTCACTTGCGTGTCAAAACAATTGATGTGTTTACAGCCGCAATGAAATGATCGTTGTATGTCCACAACTGCACGCTTTTGTTTTTAAATATTGTTATTTGATACAATTACAATCTCTCAAAGGAATGTCTAGAGAACTTTCAAGAACATCGAAGTTTCCACGTGACACTGGTTGAGAAACCCTTCATCTGGTATTGTACTTCTTATGTTCATAATTTAAATGCTTTATCTAAGCTTTATATTTTGTAAGACTTTTACAGAAAGCCGGCTGTACATTGTTATAATGTAAGGAAAAAGAACAAATGAAACCTAATGGATTTTAAAAAACGCAAATAGATGTGAAACAAATAGTGTGTTGTTTTTTTTAGTGTATATTTCTTACATTTCTTCATCTTTAAAAATGCTCTTATTATTCGTTAGCTTCTTTATTATTGTCTTTCATTTTTTTTGTTCATTTTATTCTGATTTTCTTCATTTTGTTTTCTAGTTATTTGCCCATCACGAGGGATGATGCCGACATCATCCGATGGTAGTGGTCTTGATGACGGAACTTGCTCTGTATTTGGATTATTCTGAAGGAGAATCTGCGCAGGTCATCAATCTCGCTTTCTGGTAAACTCTGCTCTGAGGTCAAGGGTCGCTTGAAACCTTCATGGCTAGGACCCACGTCGTTTCCGTTCATTTCTTTGAGAGGCGAGCGCCTTACCTCTAGACCACCGTTTTCTTCTCTGGTAACATAAACGTGGATATCACGTACGCCCACATTTCCTAGTTGCGGTGAGAAAGCTTCAGACTACAACATATTGCACAACATTGGTTTTTGGAAACAACAGCTAAGAAATTGCGACTTAAGATTATTACAAGTGAGCCACTTCTGGTATATTCATTGGATCACCAAATTTTGGACTCGAACAATCCAATTACGCCAAATAGAATAGCCAATCAAATAGCAATACGTTAAACTGAACCAGAATATAAAAACACTCAGGCCGAGCGTTGTTTATTTGGTTAACAATTAATTGGCTAATCGTACAGTGTATAACATCAGCATTAAACATTTACACTTTACATCAAAGGACAGAAAGGCGACGTAACTGCTGAGCTGTAAGCAAACAACATGGAGTTTATTAAGATTGCCGTTCTGATATTCTCGGTCTTTTATATTTGTACTGCAAATAATGAGGTGAGAGAGATTATTTTCAGAGTTAATGTCAACATATTTTAATGATCTTTTCGTTTAAAAACACCAATGCTAAGTTATTTCAATCCAGAATTTCCAATGTGATAATTTGGCTTCATTATCTTCCACTGGAGTTTGAAAGCAACGTAAATGACGATTTTTTTTTTTTTAATTGTAAAAAAAAAATTTGTTAACGACATGACCGTTATCTGGATGTGTGTCCTTCTATTTCTCAAATTGTAACGTACTTCCCGATAGCCTGGAGAGCTCAACTCGTGTAACTTTACTCAGTTAGGGATGAAGCCAAAGTAGCGCAGTGATTAATGCATTGGCCTACCAGCCAAGGGATCGAGGTTCGGTCCCCAGTTGGTGCAGATCTTTTCCGATCCCAAAACGGGATCTAGATTGAGTACCAGAATAAAAGGGTCTTGGCAGCTTTGGTTCGCTGGCCCTGACGCTAGCAGTCAGCTATGGGTAGCTGACCACTGCAGCTCATGCGCTGCTCAGCGTCTTGATCCCGTCCAACATTGCAATTAAGTACAGGACATTTCACTTTTTTAAACTGCTGTTTAATTCATTGCGGGGAAACTAACAAACCAAATATGAATTACACCGCCTCAATTGTTGTCAGTACAAAAACGTCTTTTCGTAGTTGTGTTCTTCTGCGTTAGTCCTGAAAACGAGGTTGCCAATTTGTGTCGTAGTTTATGGCAATGATGTGATATCTATGCCCAGCGCATTCGATTTCGACTCCGTTTTTGGGGTACTGGCTTTTCCTCCCCACAACGACCCATAATTTCTTAACCAGACTACAGCAGTGCAACCTGTTTCCAGGCTGCCGGTTGGTGACGGTATAGGGTTTTGGTCAGCTCTGTTTCACAGACCCGGATGAAAGCAGTCAGCTATGAATCGCTGGTTTATTCAGCGTGCTGCATCTTCGGCCTCTGTTCAAGATCAAATATGTTAAATTCTCTCATGGTGAACTAATTATTTTTTATCAATTTCAGAAAAACAATTTCAGTAACGATGAAAAGGACGAGATCGCTGTCGACTACAGATCAATTAATAATGACGAGAAGGACGATCTCAATGCTAGACCACGAGAATTATTCAAGCGTGGAGCCGACACCGAGTCGGATGACTCTCCTAATGCATATCGTTCTGTGGCGGGTGACAAAATAAATGATATCCCCAAGCGAGTTGATGCTAGGGCTAATGTATCTCCAAACTCTGTTTTGTTAAGTGCATTCAGAAGAAGGATGTATAAATCTACTTATAAAAAATCTGCATCCGCTCTGAAAGCATACAATGGCGGTAGTTGGGCATAGCATGCCTCTGGCTACCGCACTACCTCCGGTTCAGATATTAGGAAATATTTTTTTAGTCAGAGAGTGGTGTCTGCTTGGAATGCATTGCCAAGAGAGGTAGTGGAGGCAGAGACAGTTAATGCATTTAAGAATAGATTGGATGAGCATATCTTTTAGAGCAAGGTGATGTAAATGTAACTGGTTGTATACAGAC
Source organism: Ariolimax columbianus (assembly GCA_036924085.1). Lineage (NCBI taxonomy): Eukaryota > Metazoa > Mollusca > Gastropoda > Stylommatophora > Arionidae > Ariolimax > Ariolimax columbianus. The sequence goes on along the minus strand of JAVGWX010000005.1, from coordinate 19,833,366 downwards.
TCCGCAGGGTCTTCTAAACCAGTATAAAGACGTTAAGTTAAGTTAATGACACCAACATTCAGAAACACAACTCCCGTAGGTTACGGCGAATATGGGAAGTTTACAGAAGTGAGTACCCGAGATAGAGAACTAATGGCGACGAGGCTCCACACGGAAGTGAACAACATTACCGATAAAATAATCACACCCCCCCCCCCCTCCTCCCCCACCCCAAAAATAAAAAGGCAACATAACAACTTTCGTTCCAGGCAACAACAAAATAAACATCACAAACGTCAAAGCTATTGGAACCAGAGGCGCCGAAACCGTCCACAATACTGGGCTAATGAGCAAACGGACTATGATGTAGTTTAGGGTAAAAAAAATCTTTAAAAAGATGATGTGTCGCCCTTCAAGAGATTGGGTATTGGTGATTTCATATGATCGATAACGGATTTCCCTTTCCCTACTGGAGTGATTGCAGTAACCTATATTGTAATTTTTGGAAATGGAAAGAATAGAGAAATATCAAGCATTAACATTAAGAAATTTAAAAAAATGTTTTAATAATGTTAGTCAGCACGACAAGCTGGTAGAAATAACAAAAACATGAATTGTAAAAACAGAACTGTATGTACGCAAAGAGAAACGTTTGTTTAGTCAACAATATCACGTTATAGTAATGTTCTATTAATATTCCTTCAATACTAACAATGATTTATGATGTGAAGATTGACATAAATTTATCTTGTTTCGACTCAAATAGCAAAAAATACATTAGTATGTTATGTTATTATGTAACATTTTGCAGATGTTAAGCTTAGCCACATAAGACTGAATGACTTGCAGTGGAAAATAAAATATAACTACAAATGAATGCGTTTTTTTTTTTGTTGCTTTCTGTTCGTCAATTATTTCGGTAGTGAATGTGATGATTTTCGAATAAAACAGATCTTCTTCTTCTTCTTCTTCTTCGTACGCAGTCAGACAGTAACCATTATTTTTTCGAAAAAAGCGGCGGTCATCCTGAGGCTCTCACCACTGCCATAGAGCTTGTCTTGCAGTTTCACTGGTAATGGCCACATCTGCTCTCTCTCATCCTCGTATGTCGGGCAGTTCTGTAGCAGATGTTCAGCGGTCATTTTACAAGTACCGCACGGGCATTCGTCGGTACACCCTATCTTCAATTTGTTGAATAGGTGGTACCTCAGTCTGTTGTGGCCAGTGCGAAGTCTGAAGACAACGACCTGCTCTCTTCGGTTCAACTGGTAATAGGCATCGTTTTTGGTGTAACCAGTATGTTCGGTTTCCCATTTGGTCATGTATCTGGCTTTGATAAGCCGTTTTGACTCTTCGTACGTCATACTAGTATCTGTTTGTGATAGTCTTGCACCTTCTTTTGCCAGTCTGTCTGCCTCCTCGTTGCCTTGGATGTTGCAGTGTGACGGAACCCACTGTACCACTACCCTTTTTGGTGCGGACTGCTGGCACAGTTTGCAGAGTGCTGCTCTTAAGTCATTGAGCTCGGTGTTTTTCTGGCTTTTTAGCGCTGTGACTACGGTGAGAGCATCTGTCAGCAGGACTATATGGCTCTCATTTTCACTGTGTGTCACCATTTCTTCCACTGCCGCCCTCAGTGCCTCTGCCTCCGCTCTGAAATTGCTTGTGTACTTACCAGTAGCGAATGACAGTGTTATTTTTCTGCCATTTGGTAGGTTCAGGAATGCTCCTGCCCCTCCGTTCTGTGTAGTGTTTGTTACAGAACCGTCGGTGTATGCATGGGTCCAGTCCATGCTTGGGTAGCTTTTCTTTATGAAGCTTAGGGTAGTATCTCTCCTTTCTTTATCAGTCTGGCAGTTTTTGTTTGCAATACCTGGTATATTTTCTACCACCTCTGGAAATATATCCTGCCTCCAGGTAGGTTTTCGTACAGTAGTGATGGGTTTTGGTGTTGTTAGTGCGTTTATGGGATCTTCGTGCATCTTTGCTTTGGCTATTTCTGCAAAGTTTCTCCGCTTTAGTTTCCCATTTCCCAAATTGTTTAGTCTCTGGTGCATTGGATGGTCAGTCAGTCTTCGGAGTTTCTCTGACTGCAGCTGGGCTCTGCAGTCTCTTCTATCGGTCATGGATTGCAGTTTTGTAATCTTTTCAAGTTCTACAATTGGCGTTGACTTCATGCCACCTGTTATTATTATCATGGCTTGGTTTTGAAGTTTGTTAACCTTATCGAAGTTCGCCTTCGCTGCTGTTGTCCATGCCGCAATGCCATACTCGAGAACTGGTCTCACTCTTCCAGTGTACAGTTTCTTTAGTATACCTTCGTCTGCTCCCCAGCTTGTGCCAGCAAGTTTCCTCATGATTGCCATTCTTTCTCTGGCTTTCATTCGGTTTCTCTCAATCTGACTTGTCCATGTCATGCGCCGATCAAATGTCACTCCCAGATAGGTTGGGTTGTCGTTTGACTGCAGGATTTTGCCATTTAGACTTAATTTGGTACTTTGGGGTTTTAATGAAAGCGAAAATATTGTGCATGTGGTTTTCTCCTCGTTTATTTTGACCAGCCATGAGTTCGCCCACTCTTCCAGCGATGTTAGGGCCGTCTGCATCCGATTTCTTGCTATGGTGAGATTCTTTTCAGAGGTCCACATAGCCAGATCGTCTGCAAACATTGAGCTATGGACTCTTCTTGGTATATTCTCTGTAATATCGTTTATATATACCAAGAAGAGTGTGGGTGACAATACTCCCCCTTGGGGTACTCCCTGCTCGAGTGTCACCTTTTTGCTCATCTGCCCTTGTACTTGGACTCTGGCCGTTCTTTGTTTGAGGTAGTGGTTGATCCACTTGTACATCTAACTAGGCTGCAACCTATTTGGCGAGACAAGCGCCTCGCCCTCGGCATAAAAGTCAGACTACTGCGCTCTTTGGTGCTGTCAATATGTCTGTATGTCAGCAAGACCTGGACCATCACAGCAGATATCCAGGGCAGGATAAGTGCAATGGAAATGCGGTGCTATAGAAAACTCCTAAATGTTACATATAAGGATCGTGTCACGAACGTAGACATCCGTCAGAGAGTTGAAGACGCTATTGGTCCTTTTGAAGATCTGTTCACAGCTATCAAAAGACGAAAGATGGTCTGGTGCAGGCACGTCGCGAGGTCCAACGAAATCCTCAACTCGATATTCTTTGGATCCGTACCGGGACAGAGAGTGCGAGGACGTCCAAGGAAGAGATGGGTGGACAACATCACTGAGTGGTCAGGCCTTTGTCCCGGTGAGATACGTCAGGCGGCGACAGACAGAGAGGGTTGGCGTGGGATGTTCATGTCTTCATGTGTGCCCCAACGACCTGATGGGTTATGGGATGAACTGAACTGATTCAAATGCCAATTATTCTACTGCCTTCTATGATACTCATTATAAACATTGTTATCTTCACTTAACATTAAATCTGATTCACAAGATCATACAATTGTCAACTCTTTTTTTTATGAGCGAGTGGGCGTGGTTAGTGAACCTTTAAAGGAATCAATGTTGATGTTGTTAAGTTTACCAGAACATAATCACAGGCCTAACCAACAGTCCACTAAATAAATCGTCACATAGTTCGACATCTGTTTCTTTGGTAGACCTATTATCGTTGAACTTACTTTTTCTATTAACTGTCAGGACAAGATTTTATTTCTCAAAATTCTCGCAAAACTGTTTTTCTTTAAAATTTACAATATGCATAAGCTAATATAAACTGCCATACGCATTAAGGGGAGAGTACGCATTATATTATATTTTTTAAGAGAGCTTGAAAACACCTCATTGTTTGTTGGTGATAAATAAATTCCTGGGGAGTAATAATTTGAAAATAGTAACTGGCAGCCATTTTAAATAGTTTTTTTCTTCCTTTTTTGGGACTGACTCCAGGCCTGATTGACAACTATATCGTAAAAACTACTGATGCTAAACATTAAATTCAAGTTGAATTTGAAGGGAGATTGATTATACTTTCCTAAATTTCCAAGAAAATTCAATTTACCGAAATAAAACGCATTTTTAACAATTCCTGGTGGTTAAAATAAACATGCTGGAAAGGATACCCAAAAAATGGGACAAAGCTGATAGTGGGATTCTAGAATTACAGTTATGAGGAACGATTCCGAAAAACCCGCCTACATTGTCTAGAAGAGAGAAGAATTCGAGGTAACAATACAGGTTTATGAGATGATCAGTGGAATGGATAAATTAGACTATAACACGTTTTTCACAATACAGTCACCCACAAGAACAAGAGGACAAAGCTACAAATTAACTAAAGAGACGTCCAGATGAGATATTAGGAAATATTTTATTAGTCAGAGAGTGATGAATGCTTGGAATGCAATGCCAGGGGAGGTAGTGGAGGCAGGCACAGTTAATGCATTTAAGAATAAATTGGATGCGCATATCTTTTAGAGCAAGGTAATATAAATGAAACTGGTTGTATACAGATTCAATGGAGTCTTCTAAACACGTATAAAGACGTCGCGTTAAGTATTATCCAGTTCATGACCATGAAAATGAATGTGGGAGATAGTCGGCATCCCTGTCTGATCTCAGTTTGAACTGTTAATTGGTCTGACTGTGCATTTTAGATTATTCTACATGTGTCCTTTTCATTTAAATCGTGTATAATTCTTATAAATTGGTATTGTATTCCATAAAGCTTCAATATATTAAAAATTGATGTTCGATCTATACTACAAAATTCATTTTTTAATCCAGAAAAGTTTAAACATAAACCTGTCTGCCACTCCACAGATTGCCCATGAAAATTCTGAGCGCTGCTATTTGAACAGTGCAAGATATTCCTGTTCTGAATCCTCCCTGTTATTCTCTGTTGTTCGATATAAAGCATTTTATGTACGATTAAGTATTAGCCTAGTCATCACATTTCCACTCACTGCCAGCAGTGTTAATCCTTCGCTAGTTACTGCATGAGGCCAGTTTTGTTTTTCTTTGGTAGTTTGATTTTATGGCCTTCTTTCCACATTTTGGAAACATTTTACTGTTCCCATATTATTTTGAAGAACTGGTGCGGCATCTCAGCAATTTTTCGACGTGTCCGTTTTTCATTGCTTTCGATGAAGATTCCATCTGGTCCTTCAGCTTTCCCTTTCTTTAATAATTTGTAAGTTTGTTTGATTTCTTGCACTGTTAGTGGATTTACGTTAGTCTTTGAGTTCCTGTTCCGGTTCTATGTTTGTCTGGGCTGTTGGTGGGTTTTCTGTTTAGTGTTTGTTTAAGGTATTCTTTCCATCTGTCCCGATCTTTCTCTTCACTACAGATGTTCTGTTCCTATTTATCTTTCACTGGTGTGGTAGTGTCTTTATTTTCTTGATAGTGTTCTAGTTACGATGGCTCAGAAAGTAACGAAGCACATCATTGATTTTAGTTAACATTACCGACTTACTTAGTCGCTCCTCTTCTACCGTGAGGTGTAGAGGTTTGCCTGAGAGAACGACACATTGCTCTTCTTCTTCTTCTTCTTCTTCTTCTTCGTACGCTGTCAGACGTCAACTTGAATTTGTTCGAAGAAAGCAGATGTCATCCTGAGGCTGTCGACACTGCCATAGAGCTTGTCTAGTTTTGGCACTAGTGATGGCCACATGTGATTTCTCTGGTCCTCGTATGTCGGGCAATTTTGCAGTAGATGTTCAGCGGTCATTTTCTTTGTACCACAGGTGCATTCGTCAGTGCCACCTATCTTCAGTTTATTGAATAGATGGTACTTCAGTCTGTTGTGGCCTGTGCAGAGTCTGAAGACCACGACCTGCTCTCTTCTGTTCAACTGGTAATTGGCATAATTTTTTGTGTAGCCAAAATGTTCAGTTTCCCATTTGGCCATGTATCTGGCCATAATAAACCTTTTGGACTCTTCGTAGGTCACACTAGAATCTGGTTGGGGTAATCGTGCACCTTCTTTTGCCAGTCTGTCTGCCTACTCGTTGCTTTGGATGTTACAGTGGGATGGAACCCACTGTACCACTACTTTTTTTTTGGTGTGGACTGCTGGCATAGTTGACAGAGTACTGCTCTTAAATCATTAAGTTCAGTATTTTTCTGAATTTTTAGTGCTATAACCACGGCCATGGCATTTGTAAACAGGACTATCTGGCTTTTATTGCTTTCGCCTGTCAGCATTGCTTTTACTGCAGCCTTCAATGCCTCTGCCTCCGCTCTGAAATTGCTTGAGAATAATTTTCCAGTTGCCACTGACAGTGTTATTTTTCTACCATTTGCAACACTGCTCTATCCGCTGTCTTTCTCCTGGCCTCTTTCCAATCCAGGCCTCTATCACTTAGGGACTGTCGTATGTTGTCTTTCCTACGTACTTTGGGACATTCTGTGGGTATGCGTCCTTGACTTTTTATCTCCCATGACCCCTTTGGTATCCGATCTTCTTCAATTCTACAGACATGGCCAAACTACTGATTTCGTGATCAATTAGTTAACAATAAAAATATTAACTTACATATTGCACACCTCCAATTTGTAATGTGCTGATTGTGTGTAAGAAATCACTCGGCATCTGAACAAATGAATCAGCCCCAACAAACCGTTAAAATGACACCCCCCCCCCCCCCCCCCCAGAACAGCATGCGTTACAAACAGGGAATTGTTATAAATGTACTCGCTGCACAGAACATAACTGTGCGAATATTCACAAACACTAGTGTACTGTGTATGGATGTCGTACAACCGATAGGAGCACAGTCAGTCGATGGGCTGATGTAATTAAAACTTCATCATGCTAGAGAGACGGAGCTACATGATCTGAAGAGCTCTGGACGTGCTGTCACAACAACCAGTCCAGACATGTTGAACCGTGCTGTGGGATCAAGATGTTGAGCAGCGCATGAGCTGCAGTGGTCAGCGACCCATAGCTGACTGCTAGCATCAGGGCCAGCGAACCATAGCTGCCAAGACCCTTCTACACCTCCACGCGGTGATCCTGGATAACAGGCTGCAGTAGGGCCGACTGGCTATAGAGAAGGGATCGAAGAGGGAATGCTAACCCAGTACTCAAAAAATGATTGCTGAAGTCGGATGTGTTAGCCGAAAGGTGCAAATATCGCAGCCAAGCTGTAAAACTACGACACAACGCATTCCGTTCTCTGGACTACATTCTGCTACTTAAGCCCTTTCAGGGTTTGGTAGTGGGACATTGAGAACGAACGAAGAAGAAGAAGAAGAAGAAGAAGAAGAAGAAGAAGAAGAAGAAGAACCGTGCTGTCATTATTCATATGGTTGGGTTAATCCCCATTAAGCAATTAACCTTGCATATTTCAGCAAACAAGATAAGTGCAGTTAAAATTATCAAAACTTGTATTTTCAAAGGTTTTGCTTAAATTGATTCCTCGGAATCTCACAAATCAACATGCAAAGAAAAATATTTTTTAAAATTGTTTGAGAGTTTCAATGCTAATGGTGAAAACCTAGGCATGATCGCCCGCTAGAGGACGATTTTAATTTTCAGTTGGGTGGCAGCAGAATAATGTAATGACAGACTGGGGAAGATGTGGCTGAATACCAGCAAACAAACAAAAGTGACAATTGTATTTCATAGCATCATACGACTGTGAAACATGGACGTTACCCAAAATCTCATTGAAGAGAATCGAATACTTCGAGTCGAAGTGTTATAGAAAAGTTATCCAAATGACGTCTACCGATAAAAGGAAGAATACAGTCAATGGAGAAGAGTTCGGCATAGATTAGAACTGGTTCATAAATGTAAAGACACATCGGTCTTGAGAGAACGGTAATGGCAGATATGGTGCAGGATAAGAGTCGCACAGGTAGACCAAGAGGTGGTGGCACCAAGATGACAATGAATGCTTGGGGATGACTCTGGCGCATGTTAAGGGTTTCACAAAAGATCTATTTTTGTACAGAAGTGCTGTCATGGGAGCGACATTCTGCAAGGCACAAACTGCATAATGATTAAAAACATGCAAAATACACGGGCTCATTGGACCGTGACTGAGTTTTCCTAAATTTATATTTTATTGGGCTGTAATGACAATAAGAGAAAATGGATTTGTAAAACCAAAGAAGAGTAATGTAAACAGATCCATGCAGAGTACAAGCGTTTCGAGCAGAAGAAATTGGGGTTGGAGACTATATTCTCTGAAAGTCAAAAATTGACTGGGAAAATAGTTAGCGAAGCCAGGTCAATACAACGTCTGAGGCCACACTGAGTTGGCAGAAATGTAAGAGCGAAGTGAGAGGTTAATATAAACTATAAGTTTTACTTGTCTGCACTCGGGGAAGGTGTTAGACCTAACCTTCTCTGCACTGGAGGTAGGGGTTAGATCTAACCTTGTCTGTACTGGAGGAAGGTGTTAGACCTAACCTTGTCTGCACTGGAGGTAGGGGTTTGATCTAACCTTGTCTGAACTGGAGGTAGGGGTTAGACCTAACCTTCTCTGCACTGGGGGTATGTGATAGACCTACCCTTGTCTGCACTGGAGGTAGGGGTTAGACCTAACCTTCTCTGCACTGGGGGTATGTGATAGACCTAAACTTGTCTGTACTGGAGGTAGGTGTTAGACCTAACCTTGTCTGCACTAGGGGTAGGTGTTAGACCTAATCTTGTCTGCAAAGGGGGTAGGTGTTAGACCTAATCTTGTCTGCACTGGGAGTAGGTGTTAGACTTACCTTTTCTGCAATGGGGGTAGGTGTTAGAAATAACCTTGTCTGCGGGAAAAAGGAAAAAAGAAGGAAGACAAAAATACGTATTTTCAACTAAATTGTGAAGCCAGTCATGCTGTATGGAACGGAAACCTGGAGGATGACCAAAAGCAATGACAGGAGACTGCAGGGTTTTGTCAACAGATGCCTGAAAAAGATTTTCTGTATACAATCGTTTCAAAAAGTTATAAAGACTGTGACAGAGAGCGGGACAAGGTAAATTGGAACATGAACTCTTAGAAAGAAAGTGGAGATAGATGCGTTACACATTAAGAAATCGCCAGGCCAGTATCATCAGGCAATCTCTGTCACGGAACCCCCAGAAAAAGAGAGGAATAGGCAGACCAAGGAATACACGGAGACGAGATCTGGAGACGGAAGTAACGAAAACATGGAATAACTGGATGGAAATGGAAAAGATTGCACAGGACAGAGCTGCTTGGCGACGGTTGGTTGATAGTCTATGCTCCCCTGGGTGAAAGAAGGCGAAAGAGATTTAATCATTGCTATATTTATGTATTTTAATGTACTGGTATAAGCTGGGAGCTATCCATCACAGCAGTAGAAAAGGAATGGGTGATGAGATGTAGGTTTTATACACGTATTCATTGTTTTTCTTTAATGCACACGTTAAAATATATACCTTAGTGGTACGGAAAACGCTGGCTCAAACAGGTTCAAAGAATATTTCCACTGACTAAAGTAACGGCTTAGTCACCGTGTCAGTCACAGAGAATTATGTCCTTGAAAGGAACGATAGGTCTACCTCTACGGTACTGAGAAGCCTGTTGCAAAAGGCGATTGCCAGTTGATGCATGGCATACGGGTTAGCCATAGCGTTTTCCCGAGATGCTCGAAAGTTGTATATACATGAAAGAGAAAACCATTAGGCGTAGTGCATATCCTCACAGAAAATCCATATATTATGGTTGGTTTCTCGTTTGGAGAAACGCAAATTGTTTTCATTTTCTTATTTGTCAGTTAAGTATTGCTATTATGTATTACTATTATGTATTACTATTATGTATTGCTATTATGTAATGCTATTATGTATTGCTATTATGTATTGCTATTATGTAATGATATTATGTATTACTATTATGTATTGCTATTATGTATTGCTATTATGTAATGCTATTATGTATTGCTATTATGTATTGCTATTATGTATTACTATTATGTATTGCTATTATGTATTGCTATTATGTAATTCTATTATGTATTGCTATTATGTATTGCTATTATATATTGCTATTATGTATTGCTATTATGTATTGCTATTATGTATTGCTATTATGTATTGCTATTTGGTATTGCTATTATGTATTGCTATTATGTATTGCTATTATGTATTGCTATTATGTATTGCTATTATGTATTGCTATTATGTATTGCTATTATGTATTACTATTATGTATTGCTATTATGTATTGCTATTATGTATTACTATTATGTATTGCTATTATGTATTGCTATTATGTATTGCTTTGGTAGAAATAATTACACGTGAAGAGTAGAATGGTGTAATTGGAAGTGGAAAATGGCCAATGATCCTTCCAGAAGCAGTCAGATACAGGATAGATAATGGCCTATCATCAGCAGAAGATAGCTATTGTTTAAACTGAGCGAGCAAGAGTGAGGAAAGCTCACCTGTTTATAGTCATATGAGAGTGGACTACCTCATGTGGGTTTTTATTTACTGAATAGTCAGATAGATTCAGCGGTTGGGGTAACGAGAGTAAAGATCTTCTTTACAAGTGCAAAAAATGGTAGATTGGAAGTTGTTAGATGTGTTATTGAGTTTTGTTTTGTTCATTAAATTCCTGTTTCTGTTTTAACATTGTATGTGTATTTTTAAATTCTAGTAGAATCTGAGATAGTTTAGTATGGGTGAAAAAAAAATACGTTGTATACACTTTTGTTGTTGTGGCTTAGGGAGGTGTGTAAAAGATCTTTGCCTATTAGTCCATCATTCAATAGACATAGTTCAGGTTCAAGATTTCATAGAAAATGAAACATCTAGTTAAAACGTCTGCTCGAATACAAAGCGACGGCCTTGAGTTAGTACATCTAAGCCTAGACCAGCAAACATTGGCCTGGTTAAAAGGTAGTACGTTAGTTATTTCACACTCCTCGACTAATCCCATGGACAAGCTGGCACCAGAGGGCTGCTGTCTGGACACGCGTGACGTAATGATACGCAACCAACCCTGGGAGAGCTGAGATCCAACAAGTCTTAGAAAGTCCAGAAAAATTTAAGACATTTTTTGAGTGACTGATCAATGATCTAGAAAGATTTTAGCCCGTTTCTTGCAGCAAAGCGTTACTTAGGGATATGGAGAGGGGGGCGGGGGAGTGGGAGGGAAGTCAGGGTGGCAGAGATGCATTCGAGTTGAAAACGAGAGAACAAGCTCGTCGCTCACATTCGGGAAGAGACATTCTAATTGGAGACGGGATAGCAAATAAATCGCTCACATTCGAGAAGACATTCTAATTGGAGACGACATAGCAAATAATTCGCTCACATTCGGGAAGAGACATTCTAATTGGAGACGAGATAGCAAATAATTCGTTCGCATTCTCCGCTTTAGTTTCCCTTTTCACAAATTGTTTAGTCTCTGGTGCATTGGATGGTCTGTCAGTCTTCGGAGTTTCTCTGACTGCAGCTGGGCTCTGCAGTGTCTTCTATCGGTCATGGGTTGCAGCTTTGTAATCTTTTCAAGTTCTATAATTGGCGTTGACTTCATGCCTCCTGTTATAACTCTCATGGCTTGGTTTTGAAGTTTGCTAACTTTATCGAAGTTCGCCTTTGCTGCTGTTGTCCATGCCGCAATGCCATACTCGAGAACTGGTCTCACTGTTCCAGTGAACAGTTTCTTTAGTATACTTTCTTCTGCTCCCCAGCTTGTGCCAGCAAGTTTCCTCATGATTGCCATTCTTTCTCTGGCTCTCATTCGGTTTCTCTCGATCTGACTTTTCCATGGCATGCGCTGATCAAATGTGACTACCAGATAGTTTGGGTTGTCGTTTGGCTGCAGGAATTTGCCATTTAAACTTAATTTGGTATTTCGGGGTTTGATTGAACATTTTTCAACCGATTGGTATTCGCATTGAATCTACGAAGATTGAATAAATCACAATCCATGCGGAACTTTATTGACATGCCATATTCCGTGTCCTTGAAGGTTTCTGTCAGCACAGCTGAAAACATCATGCTGGAGACGAGATCACAAGAACTGGTTCAATGACCTCACAAAAGCATTTTATAAGGTCAGCATAGGTGACCTATGGAAGACAATGTCGGGGCCAGACAATACATTCTGGACAAGAGCCTCACCTCGGCTTCCTATTAGCTCTCATTGGAAACATAAGGTTTTCGTGGCATTCTGGTTAACGGGGTGAGGGATCGACGTGATCCATGTAGTAGTGAGTTACAAGCATATGAAGCCTACCACAGCATAACAGCCTGGAGGACTCCGGTCCACCTTCATCAGCACGCTCGGGATGTGAGGAAAGCTACTACAACCCGCCACTTAATGTTCTTTTGAGGGCGCACAAAAGAGTAACCTACTCATTGTTGCGTTTGCAAACAATATTAATTTGTGACCTACTAACTGACTTATCATTATAAAACGCAAGTAAATTTGACCAACAACAACAACAAAAAACACGACAGAGAGTGTATGCCTATACATTTTTGTAAAGAGAAACATTTAGTTAATTGTGACACATTATCATTGATGAGGGACCCTAGGTAAGTGAACTGGTACACAGTTGTCAGTTCGTAGTTATTGATACTGATGGTTGGGATGGTATCTACGTCTTGTCCCAGAACATTAATTTTATTCAGGTTAATTGTGAGGCCGATATCTTTTCACGCCTGTGAGAAATGATCTATCAATCTCTGAAGTTCATTGCTGACTGTGAGTGACAATTGCTTCGTCATCAGCTAATAAGAAGTCTTTGACAGTAAATTCTCTGATTTTGGATTTAGCTTTGACTAACAGAAGATTAAACAGACGACAATCTTCTTCTTCCTAGTTCGTTTTCAGACCTCGACTTCAATGACTCTAACAAAGGCAGCAGTCGACTCAAGGCTCCGTACAGTTCCGTACAGCTTCTCGTGGAAGGACACTGACTGTTGCCAAATGCTACTTCTTTGGTAGGTATACACTGGACAGGACTGCAAAATATGTTCTGCCTTTATGGGGGGCTGTGCCGCAGGCACAAAGGTATGTAGTGCTAATCTTGAACTTCTACAGATGACACCTAAGTCTGTTGTGATCGGTAAGTAGCCTAAAAATTATCACCTACTTTCGCCTGGAGAGATGATGGTAGGCATCGTTTTCTATGTGGCCATGGTGGTCTTTTTTGATCTTGCACTGTACGTTGCCCTGATGAATGCTTTAGTCTCATTGAATGTGATTTATGTATTACTCTGCTGCAGCATTCCTCCCTCTCTAGCGAGTCTGTCCGCCTCCTCGTTGCCTGGATTGTCGCAGCGGGCTGGTTTCCACTGGACTGTGCTTTTTTTTTAAAGCACTAGGGCAGTCGTTCGAGCGAGTCTGCTAGAGCACCGAGTTATTTTTTGTCCTGGTACTTGAGCGCCATTAACACTGCGAGGGCGTCTGTGAAAAGAATCACTTTCTTTTCTGCCTGCTCCTTATGATCTCTTAGGGTTTCAGCTGCTTGTCTGCCTGCTCCTTATGGTCTATAAGGGTTTCAGCTGCGTGTCTCAGGGCACTGGCTTCGGCACTGAAGTTGCTGCAGCGTCGCCCAGTGGCAAATATTGCTGAGTATACTTTGCTTTTTAGTTTTATAGTGATACCTCTTCCCCAGTTTCCAAAGGCATCATTGGCTGAGTCATCCATATAGACATGTGTCCAGGCTGTTTGGTGGAAATTTTTGGTTGATGTAATTTGTAATTATGTGTTTTTTTCTGTTCCTCTGTTTGTGTCTTTTTGTCTTCGATGTTGGGGATATTGCAAATACGATCAGGGAAGTGTTTTCCTTTCCAGAGGTAGCGGATGAAGCATGCTGGTATTGGTTTTATTTTTCGTTTAATTGTGCAGCATCGTTTTTAATCTTTTCTTTTGATCGGAGGCACTGGAAGAAAATACTACTCACTATCATGAACTGCAGCTCGAAACGTAGCATTGTAACTCGTGTGGAAAGAAGCACCCAAATGATTCAAACCCTGAAGGAAAATAAAGATAAGCTTGACCCAAATAGCTATAGGCCAATCAGTCTCCTGAGCTGCACAGGCAAGCTCATGGAAAAAATAATAAATACCAGACTCATCTGGCACCTCGAGAAAAAAAAATGATCATACCACAACAAGCAGGCTTCAGTCAGCACAGGTCCACGGAAGATCAAGTAATCCACATAGCACAAGAAATCGAAGATGCTTTCCAGGAAAGAAAACACACTCTGGCTGTATGAGTAGACCTAGAAAAAACGGGCTGCGTGGAAAAATGCTGCAATATAGAGTATGGGGGGGGGGGGGGAATGTATAAGTGGATCAGTAACTACTTAGAAAATAGAACAGCAAGAGTGCCGATCCAAGGGCATACCAGTAAAAAGGAAACCATGGAACAAGGTGTTCCCTAGGGTGGTGTTCTTTCCCCTACACTCTCTTCCTTATTTACATAAATGACATCGCCAATAACCTCCACAAAAGTACCCACTATTCTCTTTACGCTGATGACCTGGCCATGTGGGCTACTGAAAAACACATCACTACAGCTAGCACACGAATGCACGGCTCTGTGGGAGCCTTCAAACGATGGTCCAAGACCTGGTTACTAAAAATAAATTAACAAAAAACGACACATACTATCTTCTCCCTGTCAAACATACGACAGCAAGTAAAACTCCAACTTAATGAAAAGAGATACGGCTAGATGAGGCTAGAACCTTCTTAGGAGTTTCCTTAGACCGACGTCTGACCTGGAAAACGCAAATTTTAAAGACCCAGCTGAGGGCGAGTCTAGGCATGTACATCATGAAGGAACTTGCTAGTACTGCTTGGGGTGCTGGCGGAAACTTGCTGGTACTGCTTGCGGTGCTGACGGAAACTTGCTGGTACTGCTTGGGGTGCTGACGGAAACTTGCTGGTACTGCTTGGGGTGCTGACGGAAACTTGCTGGTACTGCTTGGGGTGCTGACGGAAACTTGCTGGTACTGCTTGCGGTGCTGACGGAAACTTGCTGGTACTGCTTGGGGTGCTGACGGAAACTTGCTGGTACTGCTTGGGGTGCTGACGGAAACTTGCTGGTACTGCTTGGGGTGCTGACGGAAACACATAAAGAAATTATGCACAAGCAGAGTGATACCAGTTTGGAATTCGGCGTTGCAGCTTCATAAACGGCATCTAAATCAAATTTTGACAAAAAAGCAGCCTTCATCACCAGGAACCCTGACGTCCACCCAAATAAAAGACTTGAAAGCTATGACTGAGCTACAGCCAATGGAACACCACAGAGACTACAGAATCATACAGCATTCGGGAAAATTCAAAAGAATCGTCTTCTTCTTCTTCTTCTTTTTCTTCTTCGTTCGCTCTCAATCTCCCACTACCAAACCCTGAAAAGGGTTAAGTCGCAGAATGTAGTCTAGAGAACGGATTGCGTTGTGTCGTAGTTCACAGCTTGGCTGCGATATGTGCACCTTTCGGTCCAACACATCCGACTTCAGCAAGCATTTTTTGAGTACCGGGTTAGCATTCACGCTTCGATCCCTTCTTCTTAGTCAGTCTGCCCTGATGCAGCCTGTTATCCAGGATACCCGCGTGGAGGTGTAGAAGGGTCTTGGCAGCTATGGTTCGCTGGCCCTGACGCTAGCAGTCATCTATGTGTCACTGACCACTGCAGCTCTTGCACTGCTCAGCATCTTGATCCCTCAAAAGAATCGTGGACCGCCCAATACACTGGAGACTACATGGATTGGGACGCGGCAGGCTAAAAAGGACAAGTCTTACAGTACAGGCAAAACAAAAGATTAAAAACAATGTTACACTTTCAAATGAAAAAGACGACCATCTATTCTACTGTGAAGGCAAATCTCTTCTAGTTGCATTATCAAATGCGTGCTTTAGTAGCAGCGCAAATGAAGATGATTCCAATTAAAGAAGCGGACCACAGAAATATAGACCACATAAAAATAGACCACAGAGACGAAGACTAGAGAGATGTAGACCACAGAGAAGCAGACCACAAAGAAGTAGACCACAGAGAAGCAGACTACAGAGAAGCAGACCACAGAGAAGCAGTCCACAGAGACGGAGACCAGAGAGACGTAGACCACAGAGAAGCAGACCACAGAGAGTAGACCACAGAGAAGCAGACCACAGAGACGGAGACCACAGAGAAGCAGACCACAGAGAAGCAGACCACAGAGACGAAGACCAGAGAGACGTATACCACACAGGAGCAGACCACAGAGAGTAGACCACAAAGAAGCAGACCACAGAGACGGAGACCAGAAAGACGTAGACCATAGAGAAGCAGACCACAGAGACGGAGACCAGAGAGACGTAGACCACACAGGAGCAGACAACAGAGAGTAGACCACAAAGAAGCAGACCACAGAGACGGAGACCACAGAGAAGCAGACCACAGAGACGGAGACCAGAAAGACGTAGACCATAGAGGAGCAGACCACAGAGACGGAGACCAGAGAGACGTAGACCACACAGGAGCAGACCGCAGAGAGTAGACCACAAAGAAGCAAACCACAGAGATGGAGACCACAGAGAAGCAGACCAGAGAGAAGCGGACCACAGAGACGGAGACAACAAAGACGTATCCCACAGAGAATCAGACCGAAGACCAGCAAAGGTCTGAACCTCCATGAGTTGTCGCTCTTTAAACGCTATGGGTAGTAAATTTGGTTTTCACAGGAGCTCCGTGGGTAGCATAGTCGTGCGAACACACAGCAGCAGAGAAGTAGAATGTGCAGGTGGCACTATTGGCAAATCGCTGCAGTTCAACTGCACAGTCAGCTTAGGACCCTAACATCATATTGAAGACTGTGGACCTATTCCAAATGGAATAGGAATGTCTACCCCACCAATTCACGGGGCGAGTATCGTAAACGCGACCTCCCCGGTGGAGTTGTGAAGGACTTAGACATGGACTGCGTCAAGTTTACCAAGACGATTTTCAAGGAAATTTTTCCCACGCTCGACTTTGATAGCCTTGACATTGACATAAAGGTATTGGATATCAGCGTAGCCATGGCCATCAAGGATATGCTTGTGAATCAAGGCCGTCTTCCAGCCGACAGATTAACGTAATTGTCCTCTCATTTATAGCATGACGGGAACAGCAGTCAGGATTGGTTTACGCCTTAGCCTTCTCCGAAAGCACTTAACTTTTTTCCTGAATTCAGGGTGCTGGTACAGAGCGGAAACAGCATGATGAGGAAGTAGAACAGCAACTATAAGCCGCACACGTTGGTAGGCTTGAAAACAGAATAAGTGACTAGACTGGATTAACGGAACAACTTCAACGACAATCCTATGATGTCCAAATATTTCATGTATTAGGTTCCGCAATGCAGGATTACAACATGGTCATTGGAGGTGATAATACGCTAGACCCCCCTCCCCCCCCCCCCCCCCCCCCTTTGACCGCTAAACAACCCTATCCAATTTCTACATATTCTCTGATTTATCATTCGCGCGATGGCTGTGACGAGATGTATTATTTATTAGATTGCATGGTAATAACCCAATTATCTACTGGGAAATTGTTAAATTGAAAATTCCATACTTGTTAATATTGTAAGCAATATATTGCTATACCTACTAGGAACCAACTCGACAGCGACGCTGGCGATCAGCGATTCCTAAGCGAAGCTCTATCATTGGACGATGCAGTACATAACGTTTTGGCTTTCTTCGCAAACAGGCGGTCGGGTCAGATAGCGAAGGGATGTTGGAATTATCATAAAGTTGTTTCAAGGCTATAGTTAAATTGATTGTTTAGACTATGACAGTTGAGGACTGGCCTGGATGGCAAGCTTGCAGATATACTGTTGGTAGAGCTGTGGTCGAGAGGTAAGGAACTCGAGCCTTTAACCAATGATCGAGACCAGAGAGTAAGTTTGATGACCAGCGCAGCTTCTTCATCTCAATAATCCAAACACATCGTAAGTTACTTGATCGCACAAAAAACCGTCTGATGATTTCGCATCATCGCTTCTTATGGACAACTGGCTAGCCCGTTAAGGACGAGTTTGTAGGTATCATCATCATGATACGCACCTCCGTTTATGTAATCCATGCACGTGTCGCCCTGTGAGTTTTGTCCAGCTTGTCTCCTGTAATTCGACACTGTCTGCTATGACTGTAAAGTCCAATCCGGGAGTGACAGTTCCTGCCACATATCGTGGAACCACGCTGGCTACGCTTGCTTGCCGTGGTGTTCCTCGATGATTTCAGTTTTTCTTTTCTCTGCCACCAGAAGCCCTCTCCGAGCGCACGCTATCACTATGCCCCCTCCAAATGTCTCCAAACAGTTTGATCATGAGCAATTGTTTCCCAGCCCTCGAATGGGATGTCAAGTGACTATATCTCAATTTCATACCTCCTTGAATCGCAGCAAGTAATGGACGACTCTTCTAACTACAATGGTCAGCTGTCCATAGATGATATCTTTTGCCAGCCTATCAGCTTCAATCATCGAAAACATCGCTGGCTCAACAGCGAGAACATGCTGTCAGTGTCCGCTTGCTGTAAGACGACATTATATTGCACTCTATCTTGCCACCTAGTCCTAATTCGCGTCGGAGGCACTTCGTGTGAAAAGTGCTGGGCCGCCGTTCCTGCTTAATGTAAGTGCTCCAAGTCTCGCTTCCATCACGAGAGTGTGAAGAACGAAGTCCTGAGACCCACATTTTCGTGTAGTGAAAGAGCTCAAAACACGTAGGTAAAACATGATGAAACAGTACAAGCCCCTTTACAAGAGAAGGAAAGTACATCGAATGGTTGTGTGATTGTTCCTGCAGTACCGAAGAAACTGGCTAAATATGCAGGCCAAGACGAGCTCTGGGCTCACCTAAAGGACATCTTGCCATGTAGACATATCCAATTCCCAACCCTCCTCTCGAGTCATATACAAGCCTTGTATTATTGACTGGTCTACATTTCTACAAATTGTGAACCAGCTGTCCCAAGGTTAGCTTGCACTTAACCCAGGCTGCGCCACTCATCTCCCACCCCCCCCCCCTCCCCCACCCCCCTGGTAACCGCACTCAGACCAAATCTATGTTAGGTTCTCAATTTGTCAAACACACCACGAGGAGAGTTGATATATTACTCCGAATGCTGTCCCCTGTTTATTTGCTATGCAGCAGGTGTTTTCCTTCACCAAGATAAACTGGCACGTATGGCTTACATCAACATTTTTTGTGCGAGTAGAATTCTACGGCTCACTCCAATATTCGTTATCTGCCATTAGAATTATAAACCAAACTCTAGTCATTATACCTGTCAATTTCTTTCTCCAAATGAACCTGTGTAGCAGATCCCACTGTAGGCCCTGGGGTTATTCTAACTTAAACGTTACCACACTCAACCACAGCATTCATGACCACACACAGCAAATAATATAGTACACAGCAGAAGGAATATTTATTATATAATACTTATACCAGAAAGATGAGTAGTGAAATTACAAACACAGTACAATACATATCATCTTAACTAAATATTCCTATATTATATATATGTTAATATAAATATTAACTAAAACGGGAATTTTAAGCAATAGCTATTGATGGAATTCCCAACTATAAAAACCCAGTTCTATTGCCGTACACACATCACACACTCATCTAGATCTCACCTAGTCGATCTACACACTCGCTTAACTTGTCAGGACATACCTCGTTCACAAGGTATCCTGTGTACAACACACGTTCAGATTATTTATTAATACAAAACGCCCACACACACCTATTTGAGCTGCTGGCCCTAACTCAATGGCCTATGCTGTTTGAGCGATCCTGTTCTATCTCTAACATTCGTACAACAGTATATAAATCGCTCCTCTACTAAATCGGTGAGCTAAACAGACTCCTATCTGCATTCACTCATTCCCTCTCCATGCCATCCTGGTTGAGCTAAAATTTGTCTAGTGTTTTATACTCTCAAGCAGTATCAGAACTGAACAATGTATCTCAGGAGGGTGGCTCTATTCAGTCTTTATTGGAACGAATTACTCTGTATACCTGTCACTCATCTATCGCAGCAAACTCCGCTGCCCTCCAGTCTGTCACTCACCCCCAACTACCCAAATCGGAACGCCAGTGGCCAGTTCCTACCTAAACATTCTTTTCCGAACTCCGATTTCCTTTGCTGAGACGGTGAGTGACCTTGGCGTAGTGACCAGAGAGAGAGTGACCTTGGCACGCATTCAGGTATCTTTGTTCTCAGCAACCACATCACCCCTGCCCTAAACTGTCATGCTCAGGCTGGAACTGTTTCACCTGCCAATGCGGCTGTACAAAATGATATTGGTAATACTGATTCGATCGATCGGGGTGTGGTGATAATCTTAAACAATATATCGTATGTAATTTACCGTAGTTATATTTGTCTATCAATCATTATGATTGCTTAAATTAGCATTGCAAGAGGTGTGGTTTATTTATCGATTTGATATTCATTAAATGCGTTTATCGAACGACAGGTATCCTATACTTCTAGTTCTTCTTTTAAAAATAGCGCATCCATTTACAGAGTAGCACGATATGCATTTACTAACAAAACAACATCTCTAGTGGTTGGTTTATTACTATTTGAAAGTCATGAAATGCCTGGAGCTATTGAACAACAGGTATGCCACTCTTTCAGCTCCTCCTTTAAAAAATAGCGCACCCAATCACAGAGTAACACGTTATGCATTTACTAACTACAAAAACATGGAGACTTTATTTTGATCCACACAGCGCATCCATCATTGTTAGAGTTCAGAATCTCGACTAGAATTTTGCAATTTTACAAGTGGACATCTTAGACCGCCGGGAAAAAAAGTGAAACATAGAATGAGCATTACGAATATCGCCGAGCTGATAGCCGGGACCTTATATGTTTGTATAGGAAATGAAGCGGTGAGACATTGATTTAGCAGCCATTGTCAACTTAGTTTAACATATCTTTTTTTATTCGTTTTTATACTGTTTTTATACACGAATAGATGAAGTTGTAGTTTAATAAAATGTGAAAGAAAATAAGTTGTGAAATAGCTGATAATATGAGGAAAAGACTCAATTTCTAAGCACATCAAGTCCAATATAATGAAGTCTATTAGTCTTTATTTCACATTTCTTCTTTTTATTTTCATTCTTTTCCTTTTTCTCTTTTGCTCTTTCCTTTTTTTTCTTCTTTTTTTCTTTTTCTTATTTTTATTTTTCTTCTTTTTTCTTGTTCTTTAACTTTTTTCGTTTCTTCTTCTACTTATTCATTTTCCTTCTTCTTCTTTTTCTTCTTTTTCTTCTTCTTCTTCTTCTTTTTCTTTTTATTGTTCAATTTTTTTCTCCGTCTTCTTTTTCTCTGCATATTTTTACTTTTATTCTAATATAAACGCATCTATTTCCCTTATAAACCGGACTTTTCCTCTTCATTCTTTTCTCTCCGCCATACAGTTTATCACTAATAGCATATCACTCTGCTCTTCTCGCGGATCCAGCAGATCTACAGAACATAGTCCACTGTTTTTTTCTCCTCCCCACTTGAGACTTTGTCTGTGTGTCTAATTTTTAATTTGTTGGACAGTTTTTTTTTTTCATTCTATAGTGACCTGTTGAAAGTCTGAATATTGTCACTTGATCTCTTCTTGGCAAAGAATAGTATGCTTCTACTATATCAGAGAGTAGGAAGGTAACATCTATAATTGTCTTTATTTTTATTCACATGTAGCTCTGTCGTCAGTTTGGGATTTGCCTCTTTCATCTTCAGTCAGTCTATCTGCCGCTTCATTTCAGGGTGTCTTATTGTGAGTACAGTTTCACTGAATTTTCATTCTGTTGAAATTGTAGCTTTTATTCATCAGTGTCTCAGACAGGGTGTTCAATTCATTGTTTTGTAATGGCCATAATGACTGATAAGGAATCTGAACATGATTGTCAGAACTGATAGACAACGTTCAAGAATTGATAGACTACATACCAGAACTGATAGCCAACATACCAGAACTGATAGCCAACATACCAGAACTGATAGCCAACATACCAGAATTGATAGACTACATACCAGAACTGATAGACTACATACCAGAACTGATAGCCAACATACCAGAATTGATAACCAACATACCAGAACTGATAGCCAACATACCAGAACTGATAGATACCATACCAGAACTGATAGACTACATACCAGAACTGATAGCCAACATACCAGAACTGATAGATACCATACCAGAACTGATAGAATACATACCAGAACTGATAGAAAACATACCAGAACTGATAGATACCATACCAGAACTGATAGAATACATACCAGAACTGATAGAAAACATACCAGAACTGATAGATACCATACCAGAACTTATAGACTACATACCAGAACTGATAAACAACATACCAGAACTGATAGAGAACATACCCGAACTGATAGACAATATACTAGAACTGATAGACAACATATCAAAACTGATAGACAAAATACCAGAACTTATAGACTACATACCAGAACTGATAAACAACATACCAGAACTGATAGAGAACATACCCGAACTGATAGACAATATACCAGAACTGATAGACAACATATCAAAACCGATGGACAAAATACCAGAACTGATAGACAACATATCAAAACTGATAGACAACATACCAGAGCTGATAGGTACCATACCAGATCTGACAGATACCATACCAGAACTGATAGATACCATACCAGAACTGATAGATACCATACCAGCACTGATAGACAACATACCAGAACTGATAGACAACATACCAGAACTGATAGACAACATACCGGAACTGATAGACAACATACCAGAACTGATAAACAACATACGAAAACTGATAGACTACATACCAGAACTGATAGCGAACATACCAGAATTGATAACCAACATACCAGAACTGATAGCCAACATACCAGAACTGATAGATACCATACCAGAACTGATAGACTACATACCAGAACTGATAGCCAACATACCAGAACTGATAGATACCATACCAGAACTGATAGAATACATACCAGAACTGATAGAAAACATACCAGAACTGATAGATACCATACCAGAACTGATAGAATACATACCAGAACTGATAGAAAACATACCAGAACTGATAGATACCATACCAGAACTTATAGACTACATACCAGAACTGATAAACAACATACCAGAACTGATAGAGAACATACCCGAACTGATAGACAATATACTAGAACTGATAGACAACATATCAAAACTGATAGACAAAATACCAGAACTTATAGACTACATACCAGAATTGATAAACAACATACCAGAACTGATAGAGAACAGACCCGAACTGATAGACAATATACCAGAACTGATAGACAACATATCAAAACTGATAGACAAAATACCAGAACTGATAGACAACATATCAAAACTGATAGACAAAATACCAGAACTGATAGATACCAACCAGAACTGATAGACAACATACCAGAGCTGATAGGTACCATACCAGATCTGACAGATACCATACCAGAACTGATAGATACCATACCAGAACTGATAGATACCATACCAGCACTGATAGACAACATACCAGAACTGATAGAAAACATACCAGAACTGATAGACAACATACCGGAACTGATAGACAACATACCAGAACTGATAAACAACATACGAAAACTGATAGACTGCTTCTTCATCTTCTTCGTACGCTGTCAAACGTCAAACTGTATTTTTTTCGAAAAAAGCAGCGGTCATCCTGAGGCTGTCGGCACTGCCATAGAGCTGGTCTACTATTTCCACTGGTGATGGCTACATGTGCTTTCTCTGGTCCTCATAGATCGGGCAGTTTTGTGGCAGATGTTCAGCGGTCATTTTCCCTATACCCCAAGTACATTCGTCAGTGCCACCTATCTTTAGTTTATTGAATAGGCGGTACCTCAGTCTGTTGTGGCCTGTGCGGAGTCTGAAGACCATGATTCTGTTCAACTGGTAATAGACATCATTTTTTGTGTAGCCAGTATGTTCTGTTTGCTATTTGGCCACGTATCTGGCCCTAATAAGCCTTTTTCGACTCTTCGTAGGTCACACAAGAATCTGGTTGTGGTAGTCTTGCACCTGCTTTTGCCAGTCTGTCTGCCTCCTCGTTGCCTTGGATGTTACAGTGGGATGGAACCCACTGTACCACTACTTGTTTTTGGTGTGGACTGCTGGCATAGTTGACAGAGTACTGCTCTTAAATAATTAAGTTCAGTATGTTACTGGCTTTTTAGTGCCGTGACTTCGGCCAGGGCATCTTTAACAGGACTATCTGTCTTTCATTGCTTTCGCCTGTGAGCATTGCTTCTACTGCAGCCCTCAGTGCCTCTGCCTCCGCTCTGACATTGCTTGAGAATTTTCCAGTTGCCAGTCAGTTTCATTTTTCTACCATTTGGTAGGCTCAGTAATACCCCTGCCCCTCTGTTCTGTATTGTGTTTGTTACAGAACTGTCGGTGTATGCATGGGTCCAATCCATGCTTGGGTAGTTTTCCGTTATGTACCTCAGGGTAACGTCTCTTCTTTCTTTTTCAGTCTGGCTGTTCTTGTTTCCAATACCTGGTATATTTTCTACCACTTTCGGAAGGATATGCTGCTTCCATGTGGGTTTGCGTGCAGTAGGATTGGCGTTGGTGTTGTTACGGTGTTCATAGAGTCTTCGCTCATCTTTGCTTTGACTATTTCTGCAAAGTTTCTCAGCTTTAGTTTCCCATTTCCAAATCTATTTAGTCTCTAATGCATTGGATGGTCTGTCAGTCTTCTGAGTTTCTCTGCGTGCTGTTGGGCTCTGCAGTCTCTTCATGCCTCCTGTTATCTCTCATGGCTTGGTTTTGAAGTTTGCTAATTTTATCAAATTTCGCCATTGCTGCTGTTGTCCATGCTGCAATGCCATACTCGAGAACTGGTCTCACTCTTCCAGAGTAGTTTCCTTAGCATTCTTTCGTCGGCTCCACATCTTGTGCCAGCAAGTTTCCTCATGATTGCCATTCTTTCTCTGGCTCTCATTCGGTTTCTCTCGATCTGACTTTTCCATATGTGAATCCCAAGTAGTTTGGGTTGTCGTTTGGCCGCAGATATTTGCCGTTAAGACTTATTTTGGTGTTCTGTCGTTTATTTGAAAACGAGAATATCGTACATGTTGTTTTTTCCTCGTTTATTTTGACCAGCCATGAGTTCGCCCACTCCTCGACCGATGTTACGGCCTTCTGCATCCGATTGCTTGCTACGGTGAGTTTTATTTAAGAGGTTTACATAGCCAGATCGTCTGCAAACATGGAGCTGTCGACTGTTCTTGGTATATTCTCTGTGATGTTGTTTTTATACACCAGAAAAAGTGTGGGTGACAGTTCCCCCCCCCTCCCCCTTGGGGTACTCCTTGCTCCAGTGTCACCTTTTTGCTCATCTGCCCTTGTACTTGGACTCTGGCTGTTCTGTTTTCGAAGTAGTAGCTGATCTATCTGTACATTTTCCCACATACTTCACTTCTTCGTAGCTTGACTTTAAGTCCCTCTTTCCACACCTTGTCAAATGCCTTCTCTAGATTCACCCAACCCGCTACTGTATGCTTTTTCTCTTGGTAAGCATCCTCCATTTCCTGTGCTATGAGAGTGATCTGGTCCTCAGTGGATCTGTGTTGTCTAAATCCTGCTTGCTGTGGAATTAATAAGTGTTTTTCTTCCAGGTGCCACATCAGTCTGGTGTTTATCATACGCTCCATCAGTTTACCTACACAGCTCATTAGACTGATAGGCCTGTATCCATTTGGATCTGTTCTATCTTTTTCTTTCTTTGGTACTGGTATAAGTACAGCATCTTTCCATGCCTGCGGTACAATTCCCCTTTTCCAGCTTTGGTTCAGGACTGATAGTAACTTCCTCTTTGCTGTTTGGCCCAATCCCATCAGCATTTCATTTGTTACCCTATCTTTTCCGGGCGATTTCTTTTTCTTTAAAGTTCTCATGGCCTTATCCATTTCATTCATTATTAGTGTTGCCATCATGTGCTCCTCTGGTTCCATCTTGATGTTGTCGTGGCTCTTTTTTTCTTAACTAATGTCTGTATGACTGTCTGTAGGGACATCAATGTGGTTTGCTCTGGCATAATGTTCTATAAAGGTGTTTTTTTTTTCCAGTAAGCATGTTGTCGCCCTGCTTGATGATAATTTGTTTATTTGATGGTGTTTCGTCATTCATAGCTCTGACTAAATTCCATAGTTTGTTCCCGTCTTTATCTAAATTGAGGCTTTCTGTTTTGTTTTTCCAGCTGTCTCTTGTTATTTGGTTTAGTGTTCTTTTTTATTTCGCCGTTATGGCCTTGGGGGCGATATTTGCTCTATCTCTGCCATGTTCCTAGCATTTGAGACTTCATCCTCCTCTTTCTGCAGTTCATCATTGCAATATGGCTTGTAGTTTTTCGTCCTTGCCCCTTTTAGGATGGTTTCGGTGGCTGCTTGCAGTATTGCTTTCCTTAGGCTTTCCACCATCGGTTTCATATTGTAATTTCGTGTGTTGATAGTTTCACATAGTCGATCTGTCAGCATTGCAAATCTGTCCCAGTCGGCTCGCTTATAGTTCCAATGTGGGAGCGGTTTTATTTCCTGGGGGCCTACTTCCATATCAATTTCTAGCCTAATTGGCCTGTGGTCGCTACCTGCAAATTGATTGAGCACCCGGCGGTCTATTTTGTTGTGAATATCCCTCATGGAAAAGGCCAAGTCTGGAGGGGATGTGGTATGCCATGTTCTAGAATAGAAGCTAGGGCTGTCCTCCGGCCTATTGATAAGATAGAGATTTGTATCTATCTCCCAGTCTTCTTCATCATCTCTGTGTCCGAATATCCCCATCTCTCCGAGTGGCTATTGAAGTCTCCAACTACTAGGCAGCTGGAGTCCTTGATTTCGATACCCGAGAACGACAGGTCTTTGTTTGGTGGGCCATACAGGTTGAAGATGCGGATCTTCGTTTCGTGTGTCATTCTGTCGACTCCAACAATTTCTGCTTGTCCAGTGTGATTGACAGCTACCGCGCTACTCGGTATGCAGTTACGTGTCAGTATCAGGACCCCTCCTTTATGACCTTCTCTATCAAGTCGGAAGATCTAGTATCCTCTGATTGAGAATCTGTGGTTGTTGTTGAGGTGCGTTTCTTGGATACATGTCACGTCAATCTTGCCTTCATGCAGGTGATGTGTTAGGGAAATCATTTTTTTCATGATTCCCTCCGCATTCCACTGTAGTATTCTAAGGGTCTTTGGTTTTTGGTCTATAGTTTTTGCCCCATCACCTTGTGCCTTGACTCCACAACATATGGGTGGGTGACCACCAGTAGGATTTGGTGGGCCCCTTCGAGGCGTGGGGCCAGGCTCTCTCGCTGCCTGACGGGACTTCACAGGATGAACTGATAGACACCATACCAGAACTGAAAGACAGTATTCCAGAACTGATAGACAACATACCAGAAGTGATGAAATAAGGGATCCGAACATATTTAAAGTGAAAACATTTCGTTTTATAATATAATCAAGGTACATACCGTAGCCTTGAACGGACCAGCATATAAACAGAGGGATCAGCATTGAGACCTACGAAAAATGGGGGAAGAGGCGTTTACAGAAAAATAAAATAATGAACAGAAATCTATATTTCAATGGCGCCCTCTGGAAACAACTATCAGTTGACTAATTCTTTCAGCACAAAACCACCATGAATCAAAAACCAATTCATAAACCAGCAGTCGTGTTGATTTCAATCAATATCGAGGGGCTACCCAGCGAAAAGGAAGCAATATTATCGGAGATATGTAAGCAGCGCAACTGCGATGTCCTAATAGTCCAAGGGAAGCATCGCGCAATCACTGGTCAAAGATTGAATATAAAGGGAATGAAACTTGTTGTGGAGACACCCCATGAGAAATATGGAAGCGTCATGCTCGCCTCAACAGATCTAGACATCGAATCAGTATATCAGTCTCATGGAGGAAACATAGAGACTATTACAATACAAACCAAGGCTTGCACAGTGACGTCAATATACAAGCCACCCAATGACATTTCGCGTTTCAAGAACCTGTCAATTTCAGAACCCGGAAAACCCAAATAATCATGGGCGATTTCAACTGCCACAGCACGGCATGGGGATACAATGAGACAGACGTCAATGGTGAAAAATTAGAGAGCTGGACTGAGAACACCGGCCTACTACTCTTATATGACCCAAAACTACCAGCATCTTTTCACAGTGCCAGATGGAAAAAGTGATATAATCCTGACAATATTTTTGTCAGTATCCAAATATTTAATCATGTGACAAAAGACGTGAGAGAACCTATTTCAAGAACGCAACATAGACCAATTATATGTAGTATTAAAGCAATGGTCGAACCAATGATCAAATGACGTTTTATAATTTGCATGTGACCTAAACACAGAGGTGGCCAAGTTAGAACCTAAACCTGCAAACTATGACGCTTTTATAGAGTTAACCAAATCAATCTCCAGAAGACATATCACAGGATGCCGATCACAGTACACACCTGGATTAAACGATGACAAAGGCACTGTACGAGCAATATAAACTGCTGTTGGAAACAGATCCCTTCGGCGAGGAAACCATCCAGGCTGGAGAAGATCTCCTTCATGCCATCTCAGAATTCAAAACACAAAAGTGGTGTAGCCTGGTGGAAGACTTGGACATGAAGCAAAACAGCAGACGAGAATGGAAACTCGTTAAGAACCTAAACAATGACCCAACATGTGCTCCCCCTGGGATAACGCAACTTACTCTTGGCCTACCAATTACTGATGAATGGTAAAACCAACTATATAACGGGACAAACAAGGACCCAACAACAACGGGAGGTAGAGAGTGATATACTGGGCGCACCTTTCACAACTGAAGAATTAAGTGCAGCAATAAACCAAACAAAATCCAATAAAGCAGCCGGCCCCGACGACTTGAGAACAGAGCAAAAAAAACAGGTTGGTCCAATAACAATCAACTGGCTACTAAATCTCATGAACATATGCGTGGAATCCTTAAATATTCCCAAAATCTGGAGGAAAGCACACGTGGTTGCCCTGTTAAAGCCTGGGAAAACTCCAACAGACCAAAAAAAATTTTGACCAGTGTCGCTCTTATGCCACCTATACAAGGTATTTGAAAGGATGATCCTGAACCGCATCTCTCCCTGGATAGACTCGAGGCTGATCAAGGAACAAGCTGGATTCAGACCTGGGAGATCTTGCAGTAGTCAAATCCTCAATTTGACACAACTAATAGAGGATGGTTTCGAGCGGAACCAGGTGACTGGAGTGGCATATATAGACCTAAGCGCTGCCTACGATACAGTAAATCATTGTAGGTTGCAGGCAAAGGTATACAACATGACGAAAGACTGGCGTCTGTCTAACATAATCAAATGCTTACTTCAAAACAGGCGATTCTATATGAACTTGGGGAATAACGAGAGCAGATGGCGAAATCAAACCAACGGCCTAGCTCAAAGAAGTGTTCTTGCTCCCATGCTATACAACATCTATACCAATGACCAGCCTATGGATACAGACACAAAGAAATTTATATACGCCGATGACACAGCAGTCGCTGCTCAGGATAATGGCTTCGAGGAGGTAGAAGGTAAACTTACACGCTCTCTGAATGACCTCGCAGAGTATTATCGGGAAAACCAGCTAAAACCCAACCCTAGCAAAACTCAGATATGCGCATATCACCTCAGGAACAGAGAGGCAAACAGAGAACTCAAGATCAGATGGCAAGGACAGGATCTTGAACACTGCCTGGCTCCCAAATACCTGGGTGTAAGGTTGTATCGCACATTATCCTATACGACACACTGCCCGGAGACAAAGCGTAAGGTACATGCGAGAAACAACATTACCCGAAAATTGACTGGCACAACACGAGGTGCTCAGCCATCAGTCTTACGCACATCAGCGATTGCCATGTGCCTTTCCGCAGTAGAATATCAGCCCCAGTCTGGAAAAACTCCGCCCATGCAAAACAATTTCATACAGCAGTGAACGAGATGGGAAGGATAGTGTCGGGATGCCTTAAACCCATCCCTACAAACAAAATATATCCCTTAATTGGCATTGCACCACCTGATGTAAAAAGAGGTGTGGTTGCGGAAATCGAACGAGGGAAACAGGAAAAGGACCCTAGACATCTGATGGTGGGCTATCAGGAACAAGCCACAAGGCTTTAATCAAGACACAGTTTCTTAAAATCGACAGAGACCATCCAGACAAGCCCGGAAGGTCGACGCATCGAGAGGTGGCGCGAAACAATGCAGGATCCACGGATAGAGCTCAAGGAAGATGCTGCGCCTCGACACCACCTGTTCAATGCTGAATGGAAGGCAATGAACAGACTTCGAACTGGTATGTCAAGATGCAGAGTGAACTTGAAGAAATTGGGATACTCAGATGTCGACACATGTGAATGTGGCGCAGTTCAGGACCAAGATCATCTGATGTCCTGCCCCAACCTCCCTGAAACCTGTGACATGAACGACATGATGGAGGCGAACGACAAGGCAGTTTAAGTTGCTGAATACTGGACGGATGCCATGTGACATGGTGTTTTGGTACGGAAAGTAAGTACTAATGGCCATTACGAAATTTTGGTCCCGCAACTTCATATGAGCTATTCATTTAACAAAATAGAAAAACTTGTCGCAGGACTTTTTTCCCATTCCTGGGGTAGTCGAGGGGGTTTAAGGCTGAGGACTACAGGCCGTTTCGGCCCTGTTGTCGCCAGGCCTTGTGCTGGCTATGTTTGTTTATTTCACATCGAACAGAAAAACATGTCTTACCGCGAATTCAATCAACTGCCCTTCGTGTCGGCAAGCAAGCATTGAAACCATTCAGCCACGCGCTCCACTCTTCATAACTCGTGGAAATAAGGAACTTCATACATGTCTCATTCTGTTTTACTTCCTTTTCGAGGCTGCTTGGCGTAGGGATGAAACTCACTCGGTTTTCACAATCTCAACGTTCCGGGTTCGATTCCCATTTGTGTCCAGTTTAGCAGACACTGCGTTTTTTTTCCACGGACGAATGATCCTCCACGTAGAGAAAGTAATGGCAATCTACCGCACTGCATTCTTGCCTAGAAACATATAACAGCCAAATAGGTGGCGGTTGTAAGAAGCTACGTTCTGTAAAACGGACATGCGCCTTACTTACCTTTCGTTCAATAACTAATGAGCATAATTATTCTGTTTGATCAATTCGGACTACGTTCTCAGTTCTTGATAAATGCACATTGATCATGACTCATACAGCTTCTGTAAAAAGATACTGTGTCAGGGCAGTCTTGCCATCGAGGTGGGGATCGACATCGTAATCCCCTGTCCTCGATCCCAGTCCATCTTCCCAACTGCGTATCTTTTTTGTACGAAGAGCAAATGGAACTTTCCAATAACACAAAAACAATTGTCAAATATTCAATTTCCTCAGTACGATTGGCTTCTGACAACAACAAGACCCATTTCTATTTTTGGGCACACTTGTTCTTGGATGATATGTAGAACCAGTACTAACATGCGACAGAGAGTCATGGACAATCAGCAGGCAAGCACAGGGATCATTGGATCCAACGGAAATTGACACGAACAAGGAAAAAGTTGATAATTCAGTTCAGTTCAGTTCATCCCATAACCCATCAGGTCGTTGGGGCACACATGAAGACATGAAAATCCCACGCCAACCCTCTCTGTCTGTCGCCGCCTGACGTATCTCACCGGGACGAAAGTCTGACCACTCAGTGATGTTGTCCACCCATCTCTTCCTTGGAAGTCCTCGCCCTCTCTGTCCCGGTACGGATCCAAAGAGTATCGAGTTGGTAATTCCGTTGGACCTCGCGACGTGCCCGCACAAGGCCATCTTCCGTCTTTTGATAGCTGTGAACAGATCTTCGAAAGGACCAATAGCGTCTTCAACTCTCTGACGGATGTCAAAGATTGTGACACGATCTTTATATGTAACATTTAGTAGTTGTCTATAGCACCGCATTTCCATTGCACGTATCCTGTCCTGAATATCTGCTGTAATGGTCCAGGTCTCGCAGGTATACAGAAATATTGACAGCACCAAAGAGCGCAGTAGCCTGACGTTTAAGCCGAGGGCGAGGCGCTTGTCTCGCCATATAGGTTGCAGCCGAGTCAGCGCCGCTGTTGTTTGTGCTATTCTTGCAATTACCTCTGGCTTCGAACCCTCTTCGCTGATCAATGATCCAAGATATTTGAAACGATTTACCACCTCAAGTACCTGCCCATTTGCCTCTATAACATATTGAAACCCTGCAACGTTATTGGTCATGAGCTTCGTTTTATCAGCATTTATTTCCATACCAAAACTCAGGGACGTTCTATCCAATCTACCAATCAACTCCTGGAGTTCCTTTTCTGTGCCTGCCAATACATCAATAATATCAGCAAAGCGGAAGTTTGTGATAAGCCTGTCATCTATTTTAACCATGCCAACATGTCCTTTTAAGGTCGTCTCCATTATTCTCTCCAAGAAGATATTGAAGAGTGTGGGGGAGAGTATACAACCTTGTCTCACACCCACCGTGGTACGGAACCAATCGCCTAGCGTTCCCTCTACTGAGACAGCGCTGGTCGCCTGCTGATAAAGATTTGCAATTACCCTCACAATATCACTGTTGAACTTAAAATGCCTCATTGTTGACCATAGCGCCGCATGTCACACTCTGTCAAACGCCTTTCGAAAGTCAATGAAGGCATGGTAGAGTGGTTGATGATACTCTGAGTACTTCTCATTCATTAGACGAAGATTAAATATCTGCTCGATGGACTAAAAAGATAGCTAATAACGTGATACTTAAAGAAGAACAGACAAAAAGACAGATAATGGGAAAACAAACTCAGAAAATGGCAGTCATCCTTATCGCACATGTCACGAGAAGAGATAGGTTGGAATACACTGTTATAAATGGATAGAATCGTCGGGAAGAGGGAAAGAGAGAGGCAAAAAGAAAAATTGGACAGCTTGAAGGCATGGTATGGGAGACGATCAACGTCGGAACTGATAAACGACATGTGATTAGAGCAAATAGGGATCCATGATCGACCACGTCAACCGGCAGGGCACTTGATGATGATAAAGATGATGTCCATCCTAGCTATCAGTATTTGTCTAGCCCTAATAAAGAGGATAGCATTACTTCTTTAGTTTTGTTTTTGTGCACCTGTACTTTATGTCTGATAGATATATCATTCCTTTCCGTCCTCATGTTGTGGGGATAGGGGTGGAAAAGGGGGAGGGGGTGGTTGAGAGGAAGAATGTTGTGGTGGGGCGTTGAGAGGAACATGGGGGGTGGGGGGGGGGGGTATTAATTGTATATGACTGGATATGTTATTTGTTTGTTTGTTTATTTTCTTTTTTTTTTGTTGTTGTCGATATCACATTTAATTAACTTTCATTTTCTTGCTTTTTAATGTCGATATTTTTCTGATTTGAAGATATTTTGAATGTATCGACAATTAAATGATTTTGCTTTCTGTCAATTGTCTACCAGTTTATGTAAATCTTCTTCTATCTGCTAAATGTATATGTGTAATCATTTGTCTCTCTATTATTATTCTAACCAAATGATGAATCATTCATCTTCTCTCTGTTTTGTTACATTAGCACACATTACTATTATACAATAATTTGCTATTGCTCTAAATTGTTTTACAGTTCTTGAGCATAACAATAAAACCATTTTGTTTATATTACAGACAAACAAGGCCACTAATGATCCAGACGAGGAACGAGCAATCGACGAAAGACCAATAGGTTCTATCAGGGGTGAGGATACCAATAATAATTGGTTTCTTCATCCTCCAATGAATTTCAAGCGTCATATCAATGCTGCTATCGTTTCTGAACCCATTGACAAATTTAGTAGAACACCTGCTCCAAGAAAGCAAAACAACCTAAATACAATATTCAATCCTGTAGGTAGTAAAGAAACCTATCAATACAGAAATGGACCAGTGTACCATGGCAAACCACGTTCTCGAGAATTACCTTTTAGAACTTCTTCTTCTTCTGCGTACGCAGTCAGACAGTAACCATTATTTTTTTTGGTCGTGTGCATCCACCATAGCAACGTTTCAACATGTCTGTGTTGCCTGCTTCAATTTCCTGCTCTAACAGAGTACTTACTATCTTCCATTTCATCTATAGCAGACTACGTGTCATCTTCCATCCCATCTCTAATAGACAATTTACCATCTTCCATCCCATCTTTAACAGACTATCTATCAACTACCATCCCATCTCTAACAGACTATCTACCATCTTCCATCCCATCTCTAGCAGACTACTTACCAACTTCAATCCCATCTCTAACAAATTACTTACTAAAGCTAGATTACGCTTCATGCGTGGACTATTTCCATCGTGGCTGCTTACGCTCCTGTAGCTGGGTTATTAATCACGAAAGAAGTACGCATCAAATGCCAGTGACGCAGTACAGACTACGCACAATATGATGTGTGTTCATTACAAGGGCTGGATCGAGGTGGCAATACGAGAGAGACGCAGTTAGTGTGTACTATAAGTTGGAACGTGTTGTATGGGATATGGGTGGTTACTTTAGACTTTCCCATTCTTAATATCGGTTTAGTCGGGTAGGGCAGTCAAGCGACAATTATTCGGACGTCAGGCTATCACATTTAGAATGACAGAGTGGCATGTAGCCATATTAGTCAATAAGATTCAAAAGTTAGTGGCTAAATAAGACTGCTGACTAGTCAACTGGGAAATCAGAGTGGATCTAGTGACTGTGGCCCACTTTGTATAAGCGGAGCTAAAAAGGGATCGAAGACAGTAGAAACTTGAGGACATGACAGAGAGAGAGAGAGAGAGAGAGAGAGAGAGAGAGAGAAAGAAAGAGAAAGAAAAAGAGAGAGAGAGGGCGAGAGAGGGAGAGAGAGGATCTAGAAGGCTATTCCACTATGCTTCAGGGGACATTGCATTTGTTACCATTGTGAAAGCTGGAGGGGCGTGGGTGTGCATCTAAAAGAGCAATCTCTCAGATTGGCTTGTTATCTGCTCATGTCAGATTATATTGGAACGTTATCTGGCTAGAAATGGTAAGAGGGGTCGACCATAGCCCCCTGTTAGAAAGGGTTGCAGCCTGAAACCATAGGGAGCAGCCCTACAGGCACAACAAGAAACTATTATTGCAGAGCATGGGACTGACGGCCACCAGAGATCAACTCATCCCCAATTGCTAGATAGCAGACGTAGATAGCACATAGTAGATAGCAGTTAATCAGTATAGAACACAATTTCTATAAAGTGTCATAGATATTAAGTTAGTCTTCCAAAAGTGGTTTATAGTAAAGGAATTCCATTCAAGCTCCTGCTAACATTTCATGAAATTGAAAGACTGAATTATTAGTTAGTAGTTTATTGGATCCATGTTGCAAACCATAGATATGTAATAAATGAATATATTGTGTTATCGTTCACCTAAGATTTCCGAGTATTTCTATGTTTAAGTCGTAACGTCATGCATTAAAGACATTGAATCGAATCCTTCGAGAACAAAACGTATCCAAATGGATACAGGCCCATAAGCCTACTGAGCTGTGTCGGCAAGCTGATGGAACGGATGATAAACACCAGACTGATATGGCATCTGGAAGAAAAACGAATACTAATTCCACAGCAAGCCGGCTTTAGACAGCACAGATCCACTGAGGACCAGGTCATCCTCATAGCCCAGGAGATAGAAGATGCCTACCAGGCACAGAAACACACAGTAGCTGTTTGGGTGGATCTGGAAAAGGCATTTGACAAAGTCTGGAAAGATGGACTTAGAGTCAAGCTAAGAAGAAGTGATGTCTGTGGGAAGATGTACAAGTGGATCAACCACTACCTCAAACAAAGAACGGCCAGAGTCCAAGTACAAGGGCAGATGAGCAAAAAGGTGACACTCGAGCAGGGAGTACCCCAAGGAGGAGTATTGTCACCCACACTCTTCCTGGTATATATAAACGATATTACAGAGAATATACCAAGAAGAGTCCATAGCTCAATGTTTGCAGACGATCTGGCTATGTGGACCTCTGAAAAGAATCTCAACATAGCAAGAAATCGGATGCAGACGGCCCTAACATCGCTGGAAGAGTGGGCGAACTCATGGCTGGTCAAAATAAACGAGGAGAAAACCACATGCACAATATTCTCGCTTTCATTAAAACCCCAAAGTACCAAATTAAGTCTAAATGGCAAAATCCTGCAGCCAAACGACAACCCAACCTATCTGGGAGTCACATTTGATCGGCGCATGACATGGAAAAGTCAGATTGAGAGAAACCGAATGAAAGCCAGAGAAAGAATGGCAATCATGAGGAAACTTGCTGGCACAAGCTGGGGAGCAGACGAAGGCATACTAAAGAAACTGTACACTGGAAGAGTGAGACCAGTTCTCGAGTATGGCATTGCGGCATGGACAACAGCAGCGAAGGCGAACTTCGATAAAGTTAACAAACTTCAAAACCAAGCCATGAGAATTATAACAGGTGGCATAAAGTCAACGCCAATTGTAGAACTTGAAAAGATTACAAAACTGCAATCCATGACCGATAGAAGAGACTGCAGAGCCCAGCTGCAGTCAGAGAATTCCGAAGACTGACCGACCATCCAATACACCAGAGACTAAACAATTTTAGAAATGGGAAACTAAAGCGGAGAAACTTTGCAGAAATAGCCAAAGCAAAGATGCACGAAGATCCCATAAACGCACTAACAACACCAAAACCCATCACTACTGTACGAAAACCTACCTGGAGGCAGGATATATTTCCAGAGGTGGTAGACAATATACCAGGTATTGCAAACAAAAACTGCCAGACTGAAAAAGAAAGGAGAGATACTACCCTAAGCTTCATTACGAAAAGCTACCCAAGCATGGACTGGACCCATGCATACACCGACGGTTCTGTAACAAACATAACACAGAACGGAGGGGCAGGAGCATTCCTGAACCTACCAAATGGCAGAAAAATAACACTGTTATTCGCTACTGGTAAGTACACAAGCAATTTCAGAGCGGAGGCAGAGGCACTGAGGGCGGCAGTGGAAGAAATGGTGACACACAGTGAAAATGAGAGCCATATAGTCCTGCTGACAGATGCTCTCGCCGTAGTCACAGCGCTAAAAAGCCAGAAAAACACTGAGCTTAATGACTTAAGAGCAGCACTCTACAAACTGTGCCAGCAGTCCGCACCAAAAAGGGTAGTGGTACAGTGGGTTCCGTCACACTGCAACATCCAAGGCAACGAGGAGGCAGACAGACTGGCAAAAGAAGGTGCAAGACTACCACAAACAGATACCAGTATGACGTACGAAGAGTCAAAACGGCTTATCAAAGCCAGATACATGACCAAATGGGAAACCGAACATACTGGTTACACCAAAAACGATGCCTATTACCAATTGAACCGAAGAGAGCAGGTCGTTGTCTTCAGACTTCGCACTGTCCACAACAGACTGAGGTACCACCTATTCAACAAATTGAAGATAGGGTGTACCGACGAATGCCCGTGCGGTACTGGTAAAATGACCGCTGAACATCTGCTGCAGAACTGCCCGACATACGAGGATCAGAGAGAGCAGATGTGGCCATTACCAGTGGAACTGCAAGACAAGCTCTATGGCAGTGGCGACAGCCTCAGGATGACCGCCGCTTTTTTCGAAAAAATAATGGTTACTGTCTGACTGCGTACGCAGAAGAAGAAGAAGAAGAAGAATCCTTCGAGAGAGACAGAGCTAAAATGGAGAAAAAACCCGAGGCAATAAGTCGAGCCCCCCCCCCCTTAATTTATTTATTTTTCTGTCCACAAATTATCAACATTCTCCTTGTTCGTGTCACGTTTCCGCTGCCTCCAATGATCCCTGTGCTTGATTGCTGATTATCCATTACATTCTGTCGAATATTAGTATTGGTTCTACATATCATCCAAAAACAAGTGTGCCCAAAAATATAAATGGGTCTTCTTGTCGTCAGAAGCCAATCGTACTGGGGAAATTGAATATTTGGCAATTGTTTTTGTTTTATTGGACAGTTCCATTTGTTCTTCGTACATATCGATGCGCAGTTGGGAATATGGACTGAGATCGAGGACCGGGGATTACAATGTCGATCCCCACCTCAATGGCAAGACTGCCGTGAGACAGTATCTTTTTACAGAAGCCGTGCGAGTCTTGATCAGTGTGCATAACCAGACTCTGAAGTTACTAGGGAATATACAATGAGATCCCCAAAGTTGAAAGCATGCCAATAAACCTCGCATTACAGTACAGCCAGGAGACCCCAGGTCCTCTTTCTTGAGTACATATACGGATATCAGATGAGTTCACTACAAACCCGTCACCACTAAACAGTTATCAGGAACAAAGAACGTAGTCCGAATTGATCAAACAGAATAATTATACTAATGAGCTATTGTAAGAAAGGGAGGTACAACAGAATGTGACACGTATGAAGTTCCTAATTTCCACGAGTTATGAAGAGGGGAGCGCGTGGCCGAACGGCTTTTTCGTTGTTGCTTAGATGTTTGCCTCACTAGTTTCTACTGGTGGAGGAGCGCTATTTTCCACCGCAGACCGTAGTCCATTGGGCGATATCAGGACGCGTAAACCAGTGCTTGGATGCATGTGTGCGCCCTCAGAAGCTAGCCCAACCAAAGTGCAATGGAAGGGCCTCACCATGAGGGCGTGTGTGAAAATTGTGCAAGAGTGTGACTATAGGACAGAGTCACATGAAACAGAGTGCGGCCTTAAAACTCATTGACTACCCCAGGAATGGGAAAAAAGTCCTGCGACAGGTTTTTGTATTTTTATGTTATGAAGAGCTCAAAGAAAGTGGCGGGAACAAATTTTCCCAGTTCCCATTGAAATTTGAATTTCCTGTTCATTATTTTATTTTGGTGTAAACGTATCTTCCCTCATTTTGATTAGATCTCAATGCTGATCCCTCTGTTTATATGCTGGTCCGTTCAAGGCTAAGTTATGTACCTTGATTATATTATAAAAATAAATGTGTTTTTTTAAATATGTTCGGATCCCTAATTTCATCAGTTCTGGTTTGTTGTCTATCAGTTTTTTGTTTTTTTTTTGTTTTGTTTTTTGCGTTCGCCTTATTTCTCTAATCCTCAAGGCGGTGTGCGTTGCACTGTGGTTTTTATTTTTGCGCCTGTCGGCCCAATGCATCCGACTTCAGCATGCATTTTATGTAAGGGTCTGCTTCTTCCTGCATTTTCTAAGGGTTTGCTTCCCCGGGGTAACGACCGGTGCTGTGATGGGGATCGAACCCAGCACCTTCGGATTGTGAGCCGTGCCACTTATCCACTAGGCCACGCCATCCCCAGTTTTGGTATGTTCTCTATCAGTTCTGGTATGCTGTCTATCAGTTCTGGTGTTTTGTCTATTACTTCTGGTATGTTGTTTATCAGTTCTGGTATGTTGTCTCTTAGTTCTGGTATGTTGTCTATCGGTTCTGGTATTTTGTCTTTTAATTCTGGTATGCTGTTTATCAGTTCTGGTATGTTGTCTATCAGTTCTGGTATGTTGTATATCAGTTCTGGTATGTTGTCTATCAGTTCTGGTATGTTGTCTATCAGTTAAAGTATGGAATATATCAGTTCTGATATGTTGTCTATCACTTATGGTATGTTGTCTATCACTTCTGGTATGAGGTCTATCAATTCCTGTATGTTGTCTATCAGTTCTGGTATGCTGTCTATTAGTTATGGTATGTTGTCTGTCAGTTCTGGTACGCTGTCTATTAGTTCTGGTATATTGTCTATCAGTTCTGGTATGTTGTCTATCAGTTTGGTATGTTGTCTATTAGTTCTGGTATGTTATCTATCACTAATGGTATGTTGTTTACCACTTCTGGTATGTTGTCTATCAGTTCTGGTATGCTGTCTATCAGTTCTGGTATGCTGTATATCAGTTCTGGTATGCTGTATATCAGTTCTGGTATGCTGTCTATCAGTTCTGGTATGCTGTATATCAGTTCTGGTATGATGTTTATCAGTTCTGGTATGTTGTCTATAACTTCTGGTATTTTGTCTAAAAAGTCGCTAAAAATGAAATAGGCAAATCCTAAACTGACGACAGAGCTACATGTGAATAAAAATAAAGACAATTATAGATGTTACCTTCCTACTATCTGATATAGTAGAAGAATACTATTCTTTGCCAAGAAGAGATCAAGTGACAATATTCAGACTTTCAACAGGTCACTATAGAATGAAAAAAAAAACTGTCCAACAAATTAAAAATTAGACACACAGACAAAGTCTCAAGTGGGGAGGACAAACAAACAGTCTAGTATGTTCTGTAGATCTGCTGGCTCCGTGAGAAGAGCAGAGTGATATGCTGGCCTTCCACACATCTATTTAGTGATAAACTGTATGGCGGAGAGAAAAGAATGAGATGGAAAACCCGGTTTACACGGGAAATAGATGCGTTTATATTAGAATAAAAGAAAAAATAAGCAGAAAAGAGAACACGAAAAGGAAGAACTAAGAAGAAAAAAAGGAGAAGAAAGAAAAGAAAAAAGATAAAGAAGAAGAAAGAATAATAAGAAAAATAAGAAAATGAAATAAAGAAGAAGATTAAAAAGAAAAGAAGGCAAGAGAAAAAGGAAAAGAAGGAAAATAATCAGAAGTGAGAAATAAAGACAATTTATTGGGACTTGATGTGCTTAGGAAATTGAGTCTCTTCTTCATATTATCAGCTATTTCACAACTTATTTACTTTCACACTACAATCTCATCAATGTCCGGCGATTACAATATAGAAACGAAAACAAAATATATGTTCAAATTAGTTGACAATGGCTGCTAAATCAATGTCTCGCCGCTTCATTTTCTGGATAAACTTATAAAGTTCCGGCTATCAGCAAGGCGATGTTCGTAATGCTCATTCTATACGTGTCACTTGTCTTCCGGACGGTCTAAGATGTCCAGTGGTCAAATAACAAGATTCTTTGTCGAGTTTCTGAACTCTAACAATGATGGGTGTAGCAGTAACAATGACACAACCATTCGATGTACTTTCCATCTCTTGTAAAGCGGCTTGCGCCGTCTCATCATGTTTTACCTACGTGTTTTGCGCTATCTCACTACACCAAGATGTGGGTCTCAGGACTTCGTTCTTCACACTCTTGTGATGGAAGCAAGACTTGGAGCACTTACATTAAGCAGGAACGGCGGCTCAGCACTTTTCACACGAAGTGCCTACGGCCCGTATTGAGGACTTGGTGGCAAGATAGAGTGCAACATAATGTCGTCTTACTGCAAGTGAACACTAACAGCATGTTCTCGCTTTTGAGCCAGCGATGTTTTCGATGGTTGGGGCGTGTTCATCGCATTGAAGCTGATAGGCTGGCAAAATAATACATCTATGGACAGCTGGCCATTGGAGTTAGAAGAGTCGGTCATTACATACTGCGATCCAAGAAGGTATGAAATTGGAATATGGTCACGTGACATCCCATTCGAGGGCTGGGAAAATATTGCTCATGATCAAAGTGTTTGGAGGCAGTCAGTTGGAGGGGCCATAGTGATAGCATGCGCTCGGAGAGGCCTTCTGGTGGCAGAGAAAATAAAACACAATATGCTTCCCATAGCGTTTAAAGAGCAACAACTCATAAAGGTTCAGACCTTTCTGGTCTTTGGTCTACTTCTCTGTGGGAAACATTTCTTTTGTCTCCGTCTCTGTGGTCTGCTTCTCTGTGGTCTGCTTCTCTGTGGTCTGCTTGTCTGTGGTCTAGTCTCTGTGGTCGACTTCTCTGTTCTCTACGTCTTTGCAGTCTGCTTCTCTGTGGTCGACTTCGCTGTGGTCTACGTCTCTGTGGTCTGCTTCTCTTTAGTCTACTTCTCTGTGGTCTACTTCTCTGTGGTCGACTTCTCTGTGGTCTACTTGTCTGTGCTCTGCTTCTCTCTAGTATACTTCTCTATGATATGCTTCTCTGTGGTCTGCTTGCTGTAGTCTGCTTATCTGGGGTTTACTTCTTTCTGGTCTCTGTCTCTGTGGTCTACCTCTCTCTGCCTCTCCGCGATCTTCTACGCTCTTTCTGTGTGATGCCACACATCTCCTGTGCTTTATCATAATAATATAGAACTGATTTCTTGCGATTATCCCTTAGGCGTTATCGTAATAATATAGATCTGATTTCTTGCTATTATCTCCTGTGGATTTTTTTTTTTTTTTTCTGTCTAAATTGACCTGCGTTGTATAATGGTAAGTCAGTAAAAAGGTCACAAATTAACGTTGTTTGCGAACCTAACAACGAGTAAGTTTCTTTTTTGTGCGCCGTGAAAATGACGTTTTATGCGGGTTCTAGCAGCTTTCCTCACTTCCCGAGCGTGCTGATGAAGGAGGACCGGGGTACTCCAGACGGTTGTGCTATGCTTGGCTTAATATGCGTGTAACTCAGTACTATGGGGATCACTTCGATCCCTCACTCCGTTAGCCAGGCTTGCATAATAACAGCTAGTTTACAGGGAGGGCTTCTAGGAAGACTAGGTGAGGGTCTTAGTCAGTATGTTTTGCCTCACTCTGACTAACAGTATACAGTATAACAGAGTGTTAAAACGGTTTAGCCTGCAATATATTGCATGATCCAAACTTGGCGGAAGGTGGTTCATTAAACAAGAAGAGGTTGACCGTAAAGTGGAAATGTGTCTGAGACAGCAGACCAAACCTTTTATATTCTGAAAGTGTTGCTGCAATGCTAAAAATAATGTAACACGTGTATCAATATTGGCGGGAAATATGCTGAGAAATAAGAAACGATGTAACGGAAATAATAAATTATATTCAAGTTCGTATCTCAGCTTTTCTTTAAAAGCCACTTGGGGATCTATTTACTGTCTCGCGTATATGTGTGTGTGTGTGGGTGTGTTTAAGTGTGAGTGACCGGACAAGTACACATCTCTGTTTCATACCGTTGTTGATGTCGAAGGGTGTAGAGGTGTAGTCATTGTCACGAACTCGTGCGCGAAAGCCCTAGTGAAACTGTTTCACCGCGATTATTTCTACCTAGGGCATGAGTTGGATGACTTCTTGATTTATGGATGATGGATAGTTAAGTATGCTGCATAAATATAATGCCCATCTGTCGAGCATCTCAGCTTTCTCTGTTATCAGCAATTCATTGACCTTGAAATCTGAGTCTCCAGAAGGCTGTGGACCATCAAATGTTTTCTGATTCGTGAACTCCTTTGAGGTCATGGCGCACAGCAAACGTCTCGATCTCGTCTGCCCGTCTGTTTTGCCAGGAATCATGTCAATCCGTGAATCTCCTCTGCCCGTCTGTTTTGCAAGGAATCATGTCAATTCGTGAATCTCGTCTGCCCTTCTGTTTTTACCAGGAATCATGTCAATCCGTGAATCTCGTCTGCCCGTCTGTTTTTCCAGGAATCAGGTCAATCGGTAAATCTCGTCTGCCCGTCTGTTTTGCCAGGAATCAGGTCAATCCGTGAATCTCGTCTGGACTTATCTTCGAGCGCTACTGAAGGCCATTTTCTTTGATAAGGACGAAATGTCATTTTGAAGAGCCCTGTGCGCTTGACACTTTGTGTAGAGAAGAATCTTAATTTCGTCTTCACTTTCGTCGCTCACTGCATTGTGCTTTCATGTTCAGCATAATGTTTTCATCTATACTAAAAGATACCTTGAAGGATACCGATAATGACATGTCAAGAATTCACCGCATGGAGGGGGGTTTATTCAATCTCTGCAGACTGAAGGCGAAGACCAAGATAGTCTGCAATATGGTATGCGAACTTTTCTTTGTGAAGCATTGTGCTCTGAACAGTAGCTTAGAACAGAAAATGCAGAAAGGTGTTTACTGGGTCTCTGCTGCTAGTGACAACTCTGGATTGTCAATTAGCACAAAGAAAACCGAGGTCATCTATTAACCAGCACTAGGCACATCGAAAGGTACACGAAGAGCCAGTAGTTACAGTGAGGGAACTGACATTACAAGTGGTTGAAAAATGTGTCTATCTTGGAAGCACCCCTGTGGAGATCAGTAACTTTTCCTGATGAGCTGACTAATAGAATACTAAAGGCCAGCACAGCTTTTTGGCCGAATGCGCTCAACAGTATGGGGACGTCGAGGAATCAGCATAATGACTAAACTGAAGGTCTACCCTGCCACCATTGTCCCCACCCTGCTCTTCGCATGTGAGAGCTGGACTGTCTACGCTGGTGACTACCAGGATTCTGAATCTTTTTCACATGAATTGCCTGAGACGCATATCCTCTGACAGGCACATATCACATATTATTAAGTGTTATCCAGAGCCAACATGGAAAGTATTCATGCACTTTTGGCAAAAAAACAATTTAGATTGGCTGGACACTTTGCTCGATTCTGAAGCGAAAACTTCTAAATAGGTAATAGCGAATAGGGTGAAGAATAATGTTCACAGGGACGTTTAAAAA
Source organism: Ariolimax columbianus (assembly GCA_036924085.1). NCBI lineage: Eukaryota > Metazoa > Mollusca > Gastropoda > Stylommatophora > Arionidae > Ariolimax > Ariolimax columbianus. Next base: position 19,788,934 of record JAVGWX010000005.1, on the reverse strand, counting down.
TAAAGAATTTCAATGAAAATCTGAAATCTGAGTTCCTTAAGTGCTATCAAATAGACAGTAACACCTGGGAGAAGCTGGCTCAAAATTGCTCAACATGGAAGAGCACGGTCACAGACGGTCTCCGAGGTCAGACACTCCCGGATATACGCACGATCAGGAAGTCTAGAGCCGAGGGAATATCAGAAGCAGCTGCTGGCTGCATTTGCCAGTCGTGTCATAGAACATTACGTGCTCGCATTGGCTTGATCAGTCATGAGCGAATTGACCTACTCAAGGATGCTGTATGGCATGGGGTGATGTTGGTGATCCTCATCGGCGGCGATGGACGAATGATTATCATTATTATATATACTTGAAATTATATATAACTCTAACAATATTATATGTATATATGAACTGCTATGAAGAGCTGTTTGCTGTCGCTAATTCAATGTGCTGCACCTTCGGCTAATATGTTAAATTCGCTCATGGTCAACTAATTTTCTATCATCGTTTTTCATTTTCAGTTAAGAATTTTCAGTCACAATGAACATGTCAAAAGCGCTGTCCAAGACAGATCAATGGACTGTCGAAATTGTAGATATCAATGTAAGGCCTAGCAAATTATTCAAGCGCACGGTCTACTACAACGTATTTGGCTATTCTTAATATCGTTGTGAGTGAAAGTACAACACAGATGATACCACCGAAAGCTACAATCCTTCCTATCTTGCCGAAACAAATGATGATAGTGATTATAAACCTTTAAGCTATGCTTTATATAATTTATTCAGACTTAAATATCAATCTAACCTTGCAACAAAAACTTTTGAATCCAGATAGGTCTTGAGATGGAAGCCACAAGGCAAGAAGTACAGAGGTAGACCAAAAAACTTCTGGAGGAAAGACTAAAAATAGCCTTCTGTCCCTTGAGTTCACAGGAACGAGACAGAAAGGGCAACTCAAGACTGAACTTACTGGTGGAAGGTTGTCAATGGTCAACACCCCGAAACGAGAAACGGGCATTGATGATGATGAGGGATATGACTTGTCATATGAATATTGCTTAAAAAGATCATGTGACATCTCATTATATAGCGTAGCAGCTATTTAGAAGCGATGATAGATGTCTGTTCTGAACGTAGTCTAATAACAGCGAGCACGGCAGACGAAACTGTTGTGTTAATGATAATTAACAAGAAACGCCATCTTCCAACAACTAAACGGCTCTATAAAAAATTATTCAATAGGTGCAGCCACCCGAATATGACATCTCACATTGTTTACATATTAAAAAAAAAAAAACAAAGAAAAACTGTAACAGATTTCAGATATCTGCACAATATCTATATACTCATCTCGACCAACAGTAATGACGCACGCAACATCGCAGAGAATACATCTGAAAAGTGACAAGACAGTAATCATCTCAAATCAAAACACAATTAGAAGAAGAAGCTACTAGAAAAGAAATATGCTATAAAATAGCAAAGATTGTTTAGACATTAAATAAAACAACGGAACTCCTGAAACGTGAATGGACTTAAATAAAACAGATATTGCGGATACACTCCCTAGGAAACGTAAAACGCAAACTTCAGTCAAGACAAAGAAAGAAAACAAAACGCTTGATGGAATGCTGACGCTAACGAATAATTACATACTAAAAAAGAACTATAAGACATGAAAAACGTCCAAGCAACGTGTGGGACTCATCCTTTTCTCCGTTTTGTAATAATGATTATCTACAGCCACAACATCGTGTTTAGTTATATTCATCACAAGCTAAAATCAGCGGAAACAAATATATAGAACAACTACCATTCATTTACAAAAAGTCGTCCAAGAGATTTTTTTCCAGAACTATCATAGAAATGTAGTTAATAAATCAGAGCTTCAATCCTTCTTCAATCATTAATGACAAGAAATATATCTTCAATGTTAACTGATTCCGTCCGTAGAGCCGACATATCAGCGTGCAAACAATCCTACAGAGCCAATACATCGGCTTGAACTATTTCCAAGCTTACATTAACAAGTTTCTCAATAACAACTTTCCCCAAATGAGTAAATATATATGTATATCGAGAGTATTACATTTCAAATAAAAATGTTCCTAGAACTTTATAATATCCTGGAATGAATGCGTTGAAAACAGTTGATAGCAAGAGTACTTCCAAGAATCTTTCAAACCAACAGGCACTCAAGTACAATTAATATTCACACCAAGAAACAAGGATCGTTTGGTACCTGATACAGTGATTTGAGAAATAAAAAATGTTATAAAGAACATCTCTAGAAATAAGTCAGCAGGTAACGACTGCAATACAACGGAATCAGTTCTAGTGTGTGGTGAAGACATGACTTAACGTGATGTTGTGGTTGTCGAGAATCCTTATTTGAGAATCGAGAACAGGAACAGAGCCATACTATTAACATAAATCTACAATAATATCGATTTAGAAGAAATGTGCAAAGGTATATCCGGTTCAAGAAACAGCCATAAATTTCAATTAAGGCACACGTTGAGAATGTCATGAAGGATACTTACTTACTTCAGCTGACCGTTGCACCGCGACACACGGAAGAGGTCCAAAACTGAGTCACCCTGACTGTCATGTAGTTTCTCTCGAGCAGAGATTCCATCTTACATGAGTGTGGTAGGTTCGAGACTCTGCAAAGTCTTTCAAACCAGTAGAAAGACGTTAAATTAAATTACTTCATCAGATGTTCTTGGACCTGGACAGCACCGCATTTGCAAGTTTCGTAGTCGCTGTACCCCATCTCAATAGGTTTTGTACTGCATTGAATCATACCAGGCCAAGGTCAATTTAGGGTTCCCTTTATTAAATATGTTAGGTGTGCTCTGTGTGCAGTCTCTTGCTGCAGCATTATCCATGGGGTTTGTCGTTTATCGATCCATTTCTCGAAGGGATTTTTTGGAAAGGTTGTGTTTTTTGTAGGAAACTCAGTCTGAATTTAGTCTCACTTCCTGCAGCTGGTGTCTGCACATTTCGTGTCTTGGGTCATTGTTCTGTTTGTATCTCTCGACGTGTCCATACTTTGGGTTTATCTGGATCATTATGCTGGTATAAGTTTCTACATATAAATACATATAATATTGTTAGAGTTATATATAATTTTAAGTATATATAATAATGATAATCATTCGTCCATCGCCGCCGATGAGGATCACCAACATCACCCCATGCCATACAGCATTCTTGAGTAGGTCAATTCGCTCATGACTGATCAAGCCAATGCGAGCACGTAAGGTTCAATGACACGACTGGCAAATGCAGCCAGCAGCTGCTTCTGATATTCCCTCGGCTCTAAACTTCCTGATTGGGCGTATATCCGGGTTATGTCTTCTTCTTCTTCTTCTGCGTACACAGTCAGACAGTAACCATTATTTTCTCGAAAAAAGCGGCGGTCATCCTGAGACTCTCGCCACTACCATACAGCTTGTCTTGCAGTTCCACTGGCAATGGCCACATCTGCTCTCTCTGATCCTCGTATGTCGGGCAGTTCTGCAGCAGATGTTCAGTTTTCATTTTACCAGTACCGCACGGGCATTCGTCGGTACACCCTATCTTCAATTTGTTGAATAGGTGGTACCTCAGTCTGTTGTGGCCAGTGCGAAGTCTGAAGACAACGACCTGCTCTCTTCGGTTCAACTGGTAATAGGCATCGTTTTTGGTGTAACCAGTATGTTCGGTTTCCCATTTGGTCATGTATCTGGCTTTGATAAGCCGTTTTGACTCTTCGTACGTCATACTGGTATCTGTTTGTGGTAGTCTTGCACCTTCTTTTGCCAGTCTGTCTGCCTCCTCGTTGTCTTGGATGTTGCAGTGTGACGGAACCCACTGTACCACTACCCTTTTTGGTGCGGACTGCTGGCACAGTTTGCAGAGTGCTGCTCTTAAGTCATTAAGCTCAGTGTTTTTCTGGCTTTTTAGCGCTGTGACTACTTCGAGAGCATCTGTCAGCAGGACTATATGGCTCTCATTTTCACTGTGTGTTACCATTACTTCCACTGCCGCCCTCAGTGCCTCTGCCTCTGCTCTGAAATTGCTTGTGTACTTACCAGTAGCGAATGACAGTGTTATTTTTCTGCCATTTGGTAGGTTCAGGAATGCTCCTGCCCCTCCATTCTGTGTAGTGTTTGTTACAGAACCGTCGGTGTATGCATGGGTCCAGTCCATGCTTGGATAGCTTTTCGTTATGAAGCTTAGGGTAGTGTCTCTCCTTTCTTTTTCACTCTGGCAGTTTTTGTTTGCAATACCTGGTATATTTTCTACCACCTCTGGAAATATATCATGCCTCCAAGTAGGTTTTCGTACAGTAGTGATGGGTTTTGGTGTTGTTAGTGCGTTTATGGGATCTTCGTGCATCTTTGCTTTGGCTATTTCTGCAAAGTTTCTCCGCTTTAGTTTCCCATTTCCCAAATTGTTTAGTCTCTGGTACATTGGATGGTCCGTCAGTCTTCTGAGTTTCTCTGACTGCAGCTGGGCTCTGCAGTCTCTTCTATCGGTCATGGATTGCAGTTTTGTAATCTTTTCAAGTTCTACAATTGGCGTTGACTTCATGCCACCTGTTATAATTCTCATGGCTTGGTTTTGAAGTTTGTTAACTTTATCGAAGTTCGCCTTCGCTGCGGCTGTCCATGCCGCAATGCCATACTCGAGAACTGGTCTCACTCTTCCAGTGTACAGTTTCTTTAGTATGCCTTCGTCTGCTCCCCAGCTTGTGCCAGCAAGTTTCCTCATGATCGCCATTCTTTCTCTGGCTTTCATTCGGTTTCTCTCAATCTGACTTTTCCATGTCATGCGCCGATCAAATGTGACTCCCAGATAGGTTGGGTTGTCGTTTGGCTGCAGGATTTTGCCATTTAGCCTTAATTTGGTACTTTGGGGTTTTAATGAGCGGGCATGTCTGAACTCAGAGACCCTCGCTGAGTTCAACACCGTCTGTGATCGTAATCTTCCATGTTGAGCAATTTTGAGCAGGTTCTGCCAGGTGTTAATGTCTTTTTGATAGCACTTAAGGGACTCCGATTTCAGATTGTCAATGAAATGCGTCTCATGCATTTCATGTGAAAATTATTCAGAATCCTGGCAGTCACCAGCGTAGACAGTCCAGCTCTCACAGGCCTAGAGCAGGGTGGGGATAATGGCGGCACCGTAGGCCTTCAGTTTAGTCATTATGCTGATTCCTCGACGTCCCCATACTGTTGAGCGCATTCGGCCAAAAAGCTGTGCTGGCCTTTAGTATTCTACTAGTCAGCTCATCAGGAAAAGTGACTTATCTCCACAGCGTGCTTTCGAGATAGACACATTTTTCAACCCCTTGTAATTTCAGTTCCATCACTGTAACTAATGGCTCTTCGTGTACCTTTCGATGTGCTTAGTGCTGGTTAATAGATGACCTCGGTTTTCTTTGTGCTAATTGTCAAGCCAGAGTTGTCACAAGCAGCAGAAAACCAGTCCATCCCATTCTGCGTTTTCCGTTCTAAGCTACTGTTCAGAGCACAATGCTCCACAAAGAAAAGTTCGCATACCATGTTGCAGACTATCTTGGTCTTCGCCTTCAGTCTGTGGAGATTGAATAAACCCCCCTTCATGCGGTAAATTCTTGACATGCCATTATCGGTATCCTTGAAGGTATCTCTTAGTATAGATGAAAACATTATGCTGAACATGAAAGCACAATGCAGTGAGCGACGAAAGTGAAGACGAAATTAAGATTCTTCTCTACACAAAGTGTCAAGCGCACAGGGCTCTTCAAAATGACACTTCGTCCTTATCAACGAAAATGGCCTTCAGTAGCGCTCGAAGATAAATCCAGACGAGATTCACGGATTGACCTGTTTCCTGACAAAACAGACGGGCAGACGAGACTCACGGATTGACATGATTCCTGGCAAAACAGACGGGGAGACGAGATTCATGGATTGACATGATTATTGGCAAAACAGACGGGCAGATGAGATTCACGGATTGATATGATTCCTGGCAAAACAGACGGGCAGAGGAGATTCACGGATTGACATGATTCCTGGCAAAACAGACGGGTAGACGAGATCGAGACGTTTGCTATGCGCATGATCTCAAAGGGGTTCACGAAGCAGAAAACATTTGATTGTCTACAGCCTTCTGGAGACTCTCAGATTTCAAGGTCAATGAATTGCTGATAACAGAGAAAGCTCAGATGCTCAACAGATGGGCATAACATTTATGCAGCATATTTAACAATCCATCATCCATAAATCAAGAAGTCATCCAACGCCTGCCCCAGGTAGAAATAATCACGACTATGGATGCTATCTTCTTCTTCTTCTTCTGCGTACACAGTCAGACAGTAACCATTATTTTCTCGAAAAAAGCGGCGGTCATCCTGAGACTCTCGCCACTACCATAGAGCTTGTCTTGCAGTTCCACTGGCAATGGCCACATCTGCTCTCTCTGATCCTCGTATGTCGGGCAGTTCTGCAGCAGATGTTCAGTGGTCATTTTACCAGTACCGCACGGGCATTCGTCGGTACACCCTATCTTCAATTTGTTGAAGAGGTGGTACCTCAGTCTGTTGTGGCCAGTGCGAAGTCTGAAGACAACGACCTGCTCTCTTCGGTTCAACTGGTAATAGGCATCGTTTTTGGTGTAACCAGTATGTTCGGTTTCCCATTTGGACATGTACCTGGCTTTGATAAGCCGTTTTGACTCTTCGTACGTCATTCTGGTATCTATTTGTGGTAGCCTTGCACCTTCTTTTGCCAGTCTGTCTGCTTCCTCGTTGCCTTGGATGTTGCAGTGTGACGGAACCCACTGTACCACTACCCTTTTTGGTGCGGACTGTTGGCACAGTTTGCAGAGTGCTGCTCTTAAGTCATTAAGCTCAGTGTTTTTCTGGCTTTTTAGCGCTGTGACTACTTCGAGAGCATCTGTCAGCAGGACTATATGGCTCTCATTTTCACTGTGTGTTACCATTTCTTCCACTGCCGCCCTCAGTGCCTCTGCCTCTGCTCTGAAATTGCTCGTGTACTTACCAGTAGCGAATGACAGTGTTATTTTTCTGCCATTTGGTAGGTTCAGGAATGCTCCTGCCCCTCCGTTCTGTGTAGTGTTTGTTACAGAACCGTCGGTGTATGCATGGGTCCAGTCCATGCTTGGGTAGCTTTTCGTTATGAAGCTTAAGGTAGTGTCTCTCCTTTCTTTTTCGGTCTGGCAGTTTTTGTTTGCAATACCTGGTATATTTTCTACCACCTCTGGAAATATATCCTGCCTCCAAGTAGGTTTTCGTACAGTAGTGATGGGTTTTGGTGTTGTTAGTGCGTTTATGGGATCTTCGTGCATCTTTGCTTTGGCTATTTCTGCAAAGTTTCTCCGCTTTAGTTTCCCAGTTCCCAAATTGTTTAGCCTCTGGTACATTGGATGGTCCGTCAGTCTTCGGAGTTTCTCTGACTGCAGCTGGGCTCTGCAGTCTCTTCTGTCGGTCATGGATTGCAGTTTTGTAATCTTTTCAAGTTCTACAATTGGCGTTGACTTCATTCCACCAGTTATGATTCTCATAGCTTGGTTTTGAAGTTTGTTAACTTTATCGAAGTTCGCCTTCGCTGCTGTTGTCCATGCCGCGATGCCATACTCGAGAACTGGTCTCACTCTTCCAGTGTACAGTTTCTTTAGTATGCCTTCGTCTGCTCCCCAGCTTGTGCCAGCAAGTTTCCTCATGATCGCCATTCTTTCTCTGGCTTTCATTCGGTTTCTCTCAATCTGACTTTTCCATGTCATGCGCCGATCAAATGTGACTCCCAGATAGGTTGGGTTGTCGTTTGGCTGCAGGATTTTGCCATTTAGGCTTAATTTGGTACTTTGGGGTTTTAATGAGAGCGAGAATATTGTGCACGTGGTTTTCTCCTCGTTTATTTTGACCAGCCATGAGTTCGCCCACTCTTCCAGCGATGTTAGGGCCGTTTGCATCCGATTTCTTGCTATGGTGAGATTCTTTTCAGAGGTCCACATAGCCAGATCGTCTGCAAACATTGAGCTATGGACTCTTCTTGGTATATTCTCTGTAATATCGTTTATATATACCAGGAAGAGTGTGGGTGACAGTACTCCCCCTTGGGGTACTCCCTGCTCGAGTGTCACCTTTTTGCTCATCTGCCCTTGTACTTGGACTCTGGCCGTTCTTTGTTTGAGGTAGTGGTTGATCCACTTGTACATCTTCCCACAAACATCACTTCTTCTTAGCTTGACTCTAAGTCCATCCTTCCAGACTTTGTCAAATGCCTTTTCCAGATCCACCCAAACAGCTACTGTGTGTTTCTGTGCCTGGTAGGCATCTTCTATCTCCTGGGCTATGAGGATGACCTGGTCCTCAGTGGATCTGTGCTGTCTAAAGCCGGCTTGCTGTGGAATTAGTATTCGTTTTTCTTCCAGATGCCACATCAGTCTGGTGTTTATCATCCGTTCCATCAGCTTGCCGACACAGCTCAGTAGGCTTATGGGCCTGTATCCATTCGGATCTGTTTTGTCCTTTCCTGTTTTTGGTACTGGTACCAGTATTGCATCTTTCCATGCCTGGGGTACAATACCCCTTTTCCAGCTTTGGTTCAGGACTGATAGTAGTTTTTCCTTCGCTGTTTGGCCCAGCCCCATCAGCATTTCGTTTGTTATCCCGTCTTTTCCGGGAGATTTCCTTCTCTTTAGTGTTCTCATAGCCTCTTCCATTTCGCGCATTGTTAGTTTGGCCATCATGTGCTCTTCAGGAGCCGTATTTATGTTTTCGTGCCCCTTTAGCTCTTCGCTAATGTCTGTATGCTTATCTGCAGGGACCTCGATGTGGTTTGCTCTGGCATAGTGATCGACAAAGGCGTTTGCGGCTTTCTTACCTGTGATCAAGTTCTCGCCTTGCTTGATAGTAATTTGTTTATTTGACGGGGTTTCGTCGTTCATGGCTCTGACTAGCTTCCATAGCTTGTTCCCTTCTTTGTCCAGGTTTAAACTTTCCGTTTTATTTTTCCAACTTTCTCTTGCTGTTTGCTTGAGAGTGTGTTTGTACTTCGCCGCGGCGGCTTTGAGGGCGATGTTTGCCTCCACGGATTTTTCTCGTTCTGCCATGTTCCTCGCATTAGTTACTGCATCTTCCACTTTCTGTAACTCATCATTCCAGTAGGGCTTATAGTTTTTCCTAGCTCCTCTTGGGATGGTTTCAGTGGCGGCTTGCATTATTGCCTTGCTTAGGCTCTCTACCATGGGCTTCATTTTGGTGTTTCGTGTGTTGATGGTTTCACACAGCCCATCTGTCAGGATTGCAAATCTGTCCCAGTCGGCTCGTTTGTAATTCCAACGTGGGAGCGGTTTTGTTTCCTGTGGGCCTACTTCTATGTCAATGGTTAGCCTGATCGGCCTGTGGTCGCTACCTGCCAGTTGGTTTAGCACCTGGCGGTCTATTTTATAGTGTATGTCCTGTGTGGAGAAGGCCAAATCTGGAGTCGAGGTGGTATGCCATGTTCTTGAATAGAAGCTAGGGCTATCCTCCGGCCTATTGATTAGGGAGAGATTTGCATCTATCTCCCAATCTTCCACTTCGTCACCTCTACTGTCTGTGTCAGAGTATCCCCATCTCTCCGAGTGGCTGTTGAAATCTCCAACTACTATGCAGTTGGAGTCTCTGACCTCCATACTCGAGAGCGATAGGTCTCTGTTTGGTGGTCCGTACAGATTGAAAATGCGGAGTTTCGTCTCTAGAGCCATTATGTCAACTCCTACAATTTCTGCTTGTCCGGTGTGATTGACAGGTACCGCGCTACTCGGTATGCTGTTTCTGGTCAGTATCAGGACCCCTCCTTTGTGACCTTCTCTATCTAGACGGAAGGTCTGGTATCCTCTGATTGAGAATTTATGGTTATTGTTGAGGTGCGTTTCCTGGATACATGCCACGTCAATCTTACCTTCATGCAGGTGGTGTGTTAGGGAAAGTTTTTTGTTAATGACTCCCTCCGCATTCCACTGTAGTATTCTGAGGGTCTTGAAGTTTTGGCCAATAGACGTTACCCCATAGCCATGTGCCTTGACTCCACGACACATGGGTGGGTGACCACCAGTAGTCAAGGGTGGGCCCCTTCGAGGCGTGAGGCCCGGCGCTATCGCTGCCTGGCGGGTCTCCTCAGGATGAGCGCCATACGTTTTTCGAATAGGTTGTGCTGCCATCATACTGTGATTTACGTTGCACTGTTTTGTTAGGCTTGCGGCCCCGTGCATCCGATTTCAACAGGCGTTTCTGTAGGGATGCCCTCCTTAGCCTTTGGCTGTCCCCAGCCTATCTGCAAGGCAGCAGTTGTTTACGATCAGAGTTTTCTCTCCTATGGAAGTTGTCTTTCCAGACTATCGAGTCTTCACTACTCGTGTCTATAGGGTGCAATGATGGTATGTGATATATGAGATGGACTGGTTTACCCGGAAGAGAGGCAGTCCAGTGTGTCTGTATCCCAGGATCGTCACGTCCTGCCAGAAACGTAGCATTTGCATGTGAGTGGGGTATCTCTTTTTCCCTTTATTTTCTTGGCTTCTATGCAGGGATGGTACGCCTAGCATTCCCCGCCACCTGGGGTGTTGACACAGTGGGGCAGGTGTGCAATGTCCGCTGGTCTGCATCTCTTCTGCGTCCAGCATGAATGATAGTTATGGCTGATAACGTACAGAGGTAGATATCGTAACCGGAGTGCATTTAGCCAGAGGACAAGCCTGGTAATGTCACAGAGATGTTGATCGCCTGGTGTGCGGACAACTCTCATGGTCAGTGGTTGAGTCTTGACAGTTCACAGTGTGGTGGCTGCTCTACTGTTTTCGACACCCCGACCAGGTTCTAAGTCTTTGGTTGGTGTTTTTCGCACCCCATCGCCGTATAGGGTGAGTATCAAGCAGTTTGTCCGCCCGCTTTGATTTGCGGGCGGCAAGGACCTCTTACTGTGGCTCTACCTGATAGGGCTGGGGCGCAAGCCCCAGGTCCCGAGCATGTAGGAGCCTCCCATTGCAGTGGTGCTGAGATTTTGGGCGGGATTGCGGCTTACAAGGGTTCGGCCGTAATCCCCCACATGGTAGCCTCGCGCCCTTGGCTTATCAGCCTGGTACGTGAACCAAAGTGTCTGCGGCTCCTCTCGATTTGAGCTGGTTTTCCGTAGCAACGCCCTGTCATTTGTAGGGTAAAACTGACCTGTCTTCAGATGATCTATTTCCAGCACCCGTTCACTATTTGGTCAGACGAATTTATTGAGGGCTTTTGTTTGTCAATGACCAGGTATTTGAAATCTGCGGTTTCTGCAGAGTTAAGACACGATTTCCGTAGCGTTCTTTCATTTGAGTGTTTGGGAGCTGACTTGTCATCCGTGAGTCTAATACCAGCGTACGTTCATTATTAGACCCAAACGGCAGTGCTCTCGATTTGTCAGTTGTTCTACAGTGTTGGCGTGTTCAGTCAAATTAAGCCACAGATTCCACACCTGGTGGTGCCCTTCCGTCAATTCCCTTAGCGAGACAATCAAGTTTCTTAGAGGGTAGCCCCAAAATTTTCGAGGGTCTAATTCCAGCACATGTTCTCTATTAGACCCCGCGAAGGTGTACTTTTTGATAGTCATTCTGCAGTATTGGCGTGGTAAGTTAACTTAGGTCTCAGGCTCCACTCCTGATAGTGCTCTTCCGTCAATTCCTTTATCACACACTGGATGCAGACAGAACCGAGCCACAGGGACATAACCCCAGATTTCTGGGGGTCTAAGTCCAGCACCAGTTCCATATTAGACCCCAGAAGAATGGTCTCGGCATGTCAATCATTTCAGTGTTGGCCGTGTTGAGTCAAATTAAGCCGCAGGCTCCACTCCTGGTGGTGCCCTTCCGTCAATTCCTTTAAGTTTCAGCTTTGCAACCATACTTCCCCCGGAACCCAAACACTTTGGTTTCCCGGAAGCTGCCCGCAGAGTCATCGAAGCAACTCCTGCGGATCGCTAGTCGGCATCGTTTATGGTCAGAACTACGACGGTATCTGATCGTCTTCGCGCCTCTGACTTTCGTTCTTGATTAATGAAAACATTCTTGACAAATGCTTTCGCAGTAGCTCGTCTTGCGGCGATCCAAGAATTTCACCTCTAACGCCGCAATACGAATGCCCCCGTTTGTCCCTGTTAATCATTACCTCCAGTTCCGAAAACCAACAAAATAGAACCGAGGTCCTATTCCATTATTCCATGCACCATTATTCAGGCAGCCGAGGCCTGCTTTGAACACTCTAATTTTTCAAAGTAAACGCGCCGGCCACCCAGGACGCTCAGCGAAGAGCACCCGTGGGAGAGAGCCGGCAGACGGTAGGGCAGGAGACAACGGGCAGTGAACCGGCGCGAGCCGGACCGCCCGCCTGCGCCTGAGATCCAACTACGAGCTTTTTAACTGCAACAACTTTAATATACGCTATTGGAGCTGGAATTACCGCGGCTGCTGGCACCAGACTTGCCCTCCAATAGATCCTCGTTAAAGGGTTTAAAGTGTACTCATTCCAATTACGGGGCCTCGAAAGAGTCCCGTATTGTTATTTTTCGTCACTACCTCCCCGTGCCGGGAGTGGGTAAGTTGCGCGCCTGCTGCCTTCCTTGGATGTGGTAGCCGTTTCTCATGCTCCCTCTCCGGAATCGAACCCTGATTCCCCGTTACCCGTTACAAACATGGTAGGCATGTCACGTACCATCGACATTTGATAGGGCAGACATTTGAAAGATGCGTCGCCGGCACATGAGGCCATGCGATCAGCACAAAGTTATCCAGAGTCACCAGTGGGGACGCCGCAACCCCGCGAGGGGAAACGACGATTGGTTTTGAACTAATAAAAGCGCTCTTTCCGCGAGGGTCGGAGCTTGGTAAGCATGTATTAGCTCTAGAATTGCCACAGTTATCCAAGTAGGATCGTGTCATCTAAGGAACCTCGACTGATTTAATGAGCCATTCGCGGTTTCACCGTGAGACAGTGTGAACTTAGACATGCATGGCTTAATCTTTGAGACAAGCATATGACTACTGGCAGGATCAACCAGATATCTGTCGGAGACGTACGTACTGCGCACACCGGTCGGCGGAGGAAGGGTGTGTAAAAAGCCTCACTGGGACGGCCGCAGGGACCGACTGACGGGACGGACGGACGGTTGTTCCACCCGTCCCTCACTCCGTCGACCTAGGACCGCCTGACAGGGGCCTCCCACACGCACCAGACGACCGACCGACCGACCGGGCTCGCTCGAGGAGGGATGGCAGCGCTCTGTGCAGAACGGATCCCAACGACCTCGGCGACGAATTTCACTGGGACTAGAGACACAATTTGGCCTGCCGGCCCTTCTTCTCCGTAGGGAGAACGCAGGGCCTCGAGGCAACGATTCCTGCTTTCCATTTGCCGGTCACAAGCTCTTTGCGAGAGTCGGACCACCAGCGAGACGTACTGTCGAGCTCTGCTATAAGCCTTAGATAAATCACCACGGACGGACCACGTTTCCTGATACGGACCAGACTAGCGCACCTCGGTGGAGGAGCCACTACCACAAACCGCACCCAATTCGCACTACGGGGAAAGGCAGGCGAGCGTTTTCCGCAAGCCCGCGCTATCGCTCCGCCTGGCGGGACTGAGATCGCTTTACGAACACTGGTTGAAATTGAGTCGCCGCAGCGAGACAACTACCCCAGATGGATGCTATCAAAAGGACAGGGAAGTAGACAAGGCAATCAAAGCCCTTTCTCCTGGAGTATTCCCTGGATCTGACGTAATACCAGCGGAGGTGTATACAACAGCGAGCGGGAACATGCCTCACCAGGAGGCTGCTCGAATTCTAATGCGTAATGTGGGCTGAATAAATCCTACAAGAAATGATGGATTCTCCGATAGTTCATATCTACAAGAGAAATGGCAATCACCAATACTGTGATTATCACTGAGAAATTTCATTGCTCTCTATTGCCGGAAAGATCCTCTCTCCCGTACTGCTAAATCGCCTGAACAGGTATCTTGAACCTAGACCACCACCTCCAGGAAAGTCAGTGTGGATTCAGAGATGGTCGAAAAAGTGTAGACATGATATTTGCAGCCTGTCAGGTGCAAGGGAAATGCCGAGAACAAAACTGTCATGTGTTTATTGACATTAGAAAAGCATTTGATGCGGTAAGCAGATTTGTGCAATGGCAGATCATGTCCAAACTGAGCTGTCTTGGCAAATTTTTTAACTGCGGGGAAACAGCTCTTCTAGGGCTTGCGCAGACGTATACTTGACAACGACGACACCTCTACAGCGTTTGACGTCAACAACGGTGTGAAACAGATATGTTTACTTGTACCGACACACACACTTACACACTTACACACATTGATTTGTCACTTTTCTTCTTCCTTGAAAGGTGAGGAAGAAAAGTAACGTCGGGTCAGGAAAATATACTGTTAGGGTGAGGCAAAACATACTGACCAAGATACTCACCTAGGCTTCCTTAAAGCCCTTCCTGGAAACTGGCTGTTTTTATGACAGCCTGGCTAACGGAGTGAGGGATCGACGTCATCCCCGTAGTATTGAGCTACACGCATATTAAGCCAAGCATAGCACAGTCGCCTGGAGGACCTCGGTCCACCTTCATTAGCACACTCTGGATATGAGGACAGCTGCTATAACCTGCTACTTAACGTCGTTTTCACGGCGCACAAAAAAGAAACTTACTCATTGTTGGGTTCGCAAACAATAATTTGTGACCTACTTACTGACTTACCATTATAAAACGCAGGTCAATTTATACAGCAACAAAAAAAAATTACAATAATACCTATTATTAATTTCCTTTTTCTTCTTTTTCAGTTTTCTTCTTTTCTTTTTTGTTTCTTATTTTTCTTATTATTATTATTCTTTCTCTTCTTTTTTCTTCTCAGTTTCGGAACGAACATGAAGGTGACTCACTGTAACCTTGACCGCCCTACCGACACCAACAACTAGCACACAGCGTAACCCGAGTCAGCCTTCCTGACCATCCTTATCGAATCACTGAGGATGCACACATGTGTGACACTCATAGTTTCAAGCACGACCATTACCTTCGTAATAGCCATAATCTCGATTATCAGACTGCTTTTAGAACATAGGTATAGAGAGCCCCAAGCAGACACTGCTGTCGGGAATGAATTGTTAAAAACTTCAATGTACTAATGATTCAACTTTCTATCAGGATGAGCAGCCAGTTTCATCCTCGTTGATTTTCCTTCTATTACAGTAAGTCATGTATCCATTTACTGCTGGGTCGACGGAAGCATATCGATAACGCGAATTGAACCTATACATTTGCCGTGAGAAACGTGCGCTCTTCTTTTTAATTTTTTTATTGTACGTGTTTACCTCACTAGTTTCTACTGGCGGAGGCGCGGCTATTCCACCCGAGACCGCAGTAAATTAGGCAATATTAAGACGCATAAACCAGTGATTGGATTATGTGTGCGTCTGTATGTATCTATGCTAGGTTTGTGCGCCTCAGAAACCAGACCAACCAAAGTGCAATGGAAGGGCCTCACTCTGAGGGCCCGTGTGAAAGTTGTGCAAGAGTGTGACTGTAGGATAAAGTCAAATAAAACGGAGTGAAGTGAGAAGAGAAAGAAACCTCCAGAGACTCTACACAGTATGACGAAACACAGAATATCAGCAAACCAACAAAAGTGTCACTATGTCTTTTCTCGTGATATCACACTGTTACGAAACAGAGAGTTACCCAAACCTCAAGCAAGACAATTGAGTTCTTTGAGTCTAAATGTTATATAAAGGTCCTCAGAATACAAAGGTTCTCAGAATGCACTGGACCTACAAAAATAAGAATGCAGGCATTCGACTTGAGTTGTGCATAAAGGAGAACTGCTTCATAAATTCTATCATGAACAGAAAATTGAAATAGTTTGGCCACATCAAAAGACACAACTGTCTTGAGAGAACGTTAATAGAAGTTATAGTGCCTCACAAGATGGACAGAGGCAGACCAAGAAGTCGAGGACACCAAGATGTCAAGGGATTCTTGGGTTTGACTCTGAAGCAGACTGGAGATTTAGTAAGAAATAGAGTTTATTTCAGACGGGATTTCATGGCAGCGGACATGCAAAGGACATGTAACATGCTGACGAAAATATATACATATGTTCCTCTGTTTGATACATTTGATTAAATAAACAGTTTAGTATACATTTTTATCTTATAACTTGAACTGATATTTCCTTTTGTTACTCCCAGTCTATGAGAGACAAACTAAACACTAGTTAAAAACAATTTTGTTTAGATACAAATTTAGTCAAAATGTAACTGACTTTGGGTTATTATTGAAGTATTTCTTGTAAAATATGAAGCTGTTTTTAGTTATTGCTAATTTTAGCTGTTGATGTAGTATTTCTAGTTAAAAATGTAACAAATTTTAGTTATTCCGGAAGTAGTTCTAGTAAAAAATGTAGCTGATTCTAGATGTAGCTGAAGTATTTCAAACCACAAATGTATAGAATACGTTGATAACACTGCAAACGATCAAGGACTCCGACATTGTTGTAGAACCTTACATCCAGACAAGACTTTGAAACGTCACATTCCACAGCTGACTAAATAACGGAACTTACATGTGTCAACTATTAGTGTAACTATAATAGCGTGTTCGGGAAACAAAGATAGATATGCAGTTGATTTCAGGGCGGGAATATGTGAAAGGATCACTGTTAACAGTGATTTGTTGTGTTTTGCACCGGCAAATTTGCTTTATTTCTTTGTGTGGAACATGTATTGATTATAAACCCCTTCATAATATAGGTTCCGTTATTTAGTTGGAAGTTGAATGTGATGTTTCAAGGGATATTCCCGGGGAATCAGACGGCCTATGTTAAGTAGGCCATTGATTAACTGTATGTATGACGAGATAAGTCTGAGACAGATCACCAAGTTTATGAAAGGATAAAAGATGTATTTTCTTGATATAAAATATATGTCAATGAGAGATGTCTGAGCCAAAATGTCCAGTGATCTTTCTTTTATAAATTAATAAATAAATAAATTTCAACAACCATTTTTAATCATACTGATCTAGAATTTTTATTTAATGTAGATCTAATATCCGAAATAATGTTAACACATATATCTCAAGCAGATTGCTTATGTAGAAAACAATATCTTCTCGTTCGTCCGCGGGGGAGGCGGGGAGAAGTACCTGGTGGCGATAAATGTTGGACAAATGAATGTGACAGTCAACTTCACTCCATGGAGTTCTGGGAGCAGCACAGGCATCGTTGTTGCATTTACACCAGGTAGGTGGTGGTGATGTGGTAGGGGTGATAGTGGGGGAGTGTGTAGTAGTTATTGTGGTCGTGGTGGTGGAAATACTGGTTGTAATGGTAGTATAAATAGTATTGGTGCAAGTAGTGGTTGTAGCAGTAGTAATAGTTGTAGTAGCAGTACAAGTAGGAATGGTAGGGGTAGGTGTGGTAGGAGTAGTTGTAGCAGTAGTAGTAGTGGTAGTAGTAGTGGTAATAGTGGTGGTAGTAATAGTAGTGACAGTATTAGTAGCAGAAGTAGTAGTAATAATAGTAGTAGTAGTAATAGCAGCAGTAGCAATAGTATCAGTAGTTGTGGTAGTAGTTATAGTGGTAGTAGTAGCAATAGTAGTAGTACCAGCAACAGCAGCAGTAATAGCAGTAGTAGTAGTGGTGGTACCATCAGTAGTAATAGCAGCAGCAGCAGTACTAGCAATAGTACCAGCAGCAGAAGCAGTAGTAGCAGCAGCAGTAGTAGTAGTAGCAGCAGTACTAGCAGTAGTACCAGCAGCAGAAGCAGTAGTAGCAGCAGCAGTAGTAGAAGTAGCATCAGTACTAGTAGTAGTAATAGTAATAGCAGTAGTAGTTGTAGTAATAGTAGTAGTAGTAGCTGTAGTAGTAGTAGTAGTTGTTGTAGTAGTAGTAGTGGTAAGAATAGTAGGAAAAAAACATGACAAAAAACTTGTAAAAGTTGATTAAGGTTGAGTTTAATCAAAATTTTAAAATGGGTATGGTCAGATACCGCACCGAGACGAGAACACAAACAAAACCTACGTTACGACCAATAGGCCTTCATCAGGGACAACAATACTGAACTAACAAATCAACATATAAGAAAACTGGTCAATGGAGAGCTGGAGAGGAACAAAGTTAAGGCCTTTGCTGAGAACTGATATTTCACTCTTAGTCAGAGGAAGATCAGAAGGGATACAATCTATAAAAAAAACAAGAAAAAAAATATCTAGTATTAATGGCAATATACAAAAACAAGCAACATTTATCCAATACTAACGACAAAATTAGAAAAACAAGCAAACATATATCCAATACTAACGAAAAAACTATAAAAACAAGCAAAAATATCAAGTACTAACGCCAATTATGAAAAACAATCAAAAATATATAGCACTAACGACAGTTATGAAAAACAATCAAAAATATATAGCACTAACGACAATTATGAAAAACAATCAAAATATATAGCACTAACGACAATTTTCAAAAACAATCAAAAATATATAGCACTAACGTCAATTATGAAAAACAATCAAAAATAACTAGCACTAACGACAATTATGAAAAATAATCAAAATATATAGCACTAACGACAATTTTGAAAAACAATCAAAAATATATAGCACTAACGACAATTATGAAAAACAATCAAAAATATCTAGCACTAACGACAATTATGAAAAACAATCAAAAATAACTAGCACTAACGACAATTATGAAAAACAAGCAAAAATATCTAGCACTAACGACAATTATGAAAAACAAGTATAAATATCAAGTACTAATGCCAAAATATCCAAAACAAGCAAAAATACCCAGCACTAACGACTCTACTTCCCTAAGTATACAGAACATGATTCAACCTTGAACTTGAGCATCGTCAATCTTTCACCTGGAGATGGTCTTTTGATACAGATCATAGATGGATAACCAAGGGGAAAGTAGACAACATAGTAAAGACGATTTTCTAACGACAAGCGTTGACGACGTCAGACGAAACGCATCTTGTCCAGGATAGAAGACTAAGGCTCCCCATTTGGCCTATCAGGGTACATGTGGACCGATATCTGACAGGAAATGTAAATAAGAGTCTTCTTTCCTGACTGCAGGTAACCACCTACAGGCGTCTCCAGGTAACCACCTACATGTGTCTCCAGGTAACCACCTACAGGTGTCTCCAGGAAACCACCTACATGTGTCTCCAGGTAACCACCTACCGGTGTCTCAGTCTCACACGTCATGTCAGATTGTAACAATTGATGACCTGTAAAAAAAAAATACCAAAACAGCCGACACAGCTGGAGATTAACTAGTGAAAGTTGAGACAGGACACATGCTCATCAAGAAGATTAGCTATAGCTATATGACCAGACATGCACTGAACTGGAACCAAAAGGGCATGAGAAAAGAAGACTAATAATTGTGGATAACAAAGATGGAAGAAGCGATCAATGAAATCAGCGACAACTCAAAATATTCTGAACATTCATCTTGGAAATCCATATCGCTGCGGATTTTACAAATCAGGTCGATCCTGTTGTTGTCGCTATTGTTGTTGTTGTTGCTATTCTTGTTGTTGTTGTTGTTGTTGTTGCTATTGTTGTTGCTTGAGGCTTCTCGTGCTGAGTTGAGTCCACTCGTGATGTTTCTTTGACAGGGGTGTGTCTTCCAACACAATGTATAGTTCAGAATATGTGTTAGCCTTCTCTTGGATGTAGTGCAATACGAAGCTCCTCAGTCAGGTAACCACTTTGGGGATAAGTGTCGATCCCCACTTTGTTGGTCAGACTGCTGTAATCAGTCTGTTTCCAGGAGCCCGAACTCAGACTTTCAGGTGGCCGTCACGGTCAGTCTGTTTCCAGGAGCCCGAACTCGGACTTTCAGGTGGCCGTCACGGTCAGTCTGTTTCCAGGAGCACGAACTCGGACTTTCAGGTGACCGTCACGGTCAGTCTGTTTCCAGGAGCCCGAACTCGGACTTTCAGGTGGCCGTCACGGTCAGTCTGTTTCCAGGAGCCCGAACAAGGACTTTCAGGTGGCCGTTACAGTCAGTCTGTTTCCAGGAGCCCGAACTCGGACTTTCAGGTGACCGTCACGGTCAGTCTGTTTCCAGGAGCCCGAACAAGGACTTTCAGGTGGCCGTTACAGTCAGTCTGTTTCCAGGAGCCCGAACTCGGACTTTCAGGTGGCCGTCACGGTCAGTCTGTTTCACCTGACTTTCAATAGCGCTTGCTGCCATGTCCATTCTACTTCTACTGACCGTTGACTGGATTATCATGTCAAACATTATCAACCAACGGTGACTGTGCTACTGTGACATCAACCAACAGTGACTGTGCTACTGTGACATCAACCAACAGTGACTGTGCTACTGTGACATCAACCAACAGTGACTGTGCTACTGTGACTTCAACAAACAGTGACTAGACTACTCTGTCTTCAACCAACAGTGACTAGACTACTTTGACTTCAACCAACAGTGACTAGACTACTCTGACTTCAACCAACAGTGACTGTGCTACTCTGACTTTAACCAACAGTGATTGTACTACTCTGAATTTAACCAACAGTGACTATACCACTCTGACTTTAACCAACAATATCAGAGCACCACAAAACACGTTAACAATGAGGGTGCAGGCTTTTGTAAATGAGTGCAGAATGGAGGGATTTAATGAGTATGGTAAGATCAATATGTGGATCTGTGTGAGAGGACAGGGCGGATACCAGGGGAACAGGTCAGGACAAGGAGTCGTTCGCATTGCATAGGGCATGTATTACGTAAAACATGATTGAATTGTAAAGTAGTCTCTGTTTTGGAGCCTTAGAGACAAGAGAAGTAGAGGATGTCCTACTACATGGTGAAGACAGCTTGAGACAAAAGAGGTAGAGTCGGGCCTACTAAATGTTGGAGAGAGCTTGAGGCAAGAGAAGTAGAGGCGGGACTACTGCATGGGAGAGACAGCTTGGTACAAGAGAAGTAGAGGCCGGCCTACCACATGGCGGAGACCGCTTGAAACAAGAGAAGTAGGGGCCGACCTACCACATGGCGGAGACCGCTTGAAACAAGAGAAGTAGAGGCAGAACTCCTGCATGGAGGAGACAGCTTGGTACAAGAGAAGTAAAAGCGGGACTACTTCATGGACGAGACAGCTTGGTACAAGAGAAGTAGAGGCGGGACTACTGCATGGAGGAGACAGCTTCGTACAAGAGAAGTAGAGGCGGGACTACTGCATGGAGGAGACAGCTTGGTACAATAGAAGTAGAGGCGGGACTACTGCATGGAGGAGACAGCTTGGTACAATAGAAGTAGAGGCGGGACTACTGCATGGATGAGAAAGCTTGAGACAAGAGAAGTAGAGGCCGACCTACCACATGGCAGAGACAGCTTGAGACAAGAGAAGTAGAGACCGGCCAACCACATGGCGGAGACAGCTTGAGACAAGAGAAGTAGAGGCCGGCCTTCCACATGGCGGAGACAGCTTGAGACAAGAGAAGTAGAGGCCGGCCTACCACATGGCGGAGACAGATTGAGACAAGAGAAGTAGAGGCCGGCCTTCCACATGGCGGAGACAGCTTGAGACAAGAGAAGTAGAGACAGGATTACTGCAGCAGACAGAGACAGCTTGAGACAAGAGAAGTAGAGACAGGATTACTGCAGCAGACAGAGACAGCTTGAGACAAGAGAAGTAGAGACAGGATTACTGCAGCAGACAGAGACAGCTTGAGACAAGAGAAGTAGAGACAGGATTACTGCAGCAGACAGAGACAGCTTGAGACAAGAGAAGTAGAGACAGGATTACTGCAGCAGACAGAGACAGCTTGAGACAAGAGAAGTAGAGACCAACCTACCACATGGCGGAGACAGCTTGATGGTTAAATGTTCTTGAAGGACATGGTTTGAACTGTCGCAGATGGTCCATGACACGAAGACAAATTTACTTGTTGAAGACCCTAGCTTTACGCGACACACAGCTGTAAAGGTTTTCATTGATTGATGTATTGACTCATCTTTATTATCATTGCCATTCCGTTTGACTGATTGTGTTCTCTATTAGTGCAGATCAATCGATCTCTACAAGCGAAAAATGTATAATTAAATTTAAAATATATATTATTAAAACATAGTATATTGCATCTACATGTTTTTGTTCTGTTTATTTAATTTTGGAACATGATGACAGTACGTATTGATATATGTCATTATAAATTATATGGTCTTATCTTATGTTGTTAGATTTCAGAGACAGGTGAAATCGTCTTTCGTGTGTCTCCTGTGTGATTTTTGCCATTGTCAATCCATGGCTAAGTATGTCACAAACTGATGGGGGAATAGCTGAATAATGTCGTTGGTAGATTCTAACGGGCTCATTAGGCCGCAACAACATCCAGCTTTGTGATTACTGTAGGTAGCATATGCTAGGTGTCACATGAACGTGCGCAGTTGAGACACAAAATGATGTCCATGCTCAGGTGTGTGTAAACAACGAACAGCGTGCTTTTACCTTTTTGCTCTCCGTTTACCTTCTCTTAGATTGGCTGCCAACCAAGGCTAATGAGCCCAATCTGCCCGCCCAATTATACCGCTGGGTACTCGGTCGCACCACAGCAGGCTCTGTAAGAAACAGCGGGCCTCTCATGAAGGTGCTGCTGGGGACACATAATGTAGGAGAGGCTATTGGCATGGAAACTCTTGAACGGCAAGCCGAACAGTGAATCCAGCGGCGATCTCTACACCCGAAAAGTAGAGGCTATATCAGACGCTTCACTTTCCTTTAACGAGCGAGAAGTCCAGCCCAGACCTCGCTACATCCTGATTTAACCTGCAGTATAATGATTGATCACACGTTGGCGGAAGACATGTCACGGTAATGAAGAAGTTCAACGTGAAGTGCAAATTTTGCTGAGACAGCAGACCACAGACTTCCATGCAGCAGGTTTTGGTGCATTGATAAAGTGATGGGATAAGTGTATCAATACGGTGAAATTATGTTGAGAAAAAATGGACAATGTCAGTGAAATCATGAATGGTTGTCAAATTCGTATCTCATATAATATTTGTTAGTTTGTTTTTCTTAAATAGCCATTTGTGACCTGTTTACTGACTTGTCCTTGTAGGTCCAAATTATTCCATACTTTTCTGTCAGCGTACATACCATACATTCAATTTGGCCACTCTCTGTCAGCATACATACCATGCATTCAATTTGGTCCACCCTCTGTCAGCATGCATACCATACATTCAAATTGGTCCAGCCTCTGTCAGCATACATACCATACATTCTTCTTCTTCTTCTTCTTCTGCGTACGCAGTCAGACAGTAACCATTATTTTTTCGAAAAAAGCGGCGGTAATCCTGAGGCTGTCGCCACTGCCATAGAGCTTGTCTTGCAGTTCCACTGGTGATGGCCACATCTGCTCTCTCTGATCCTCGTATGTCGGGCAGTTCTGCAGCAGATGTTCAGCGGTCATTTTACCAGTACCGCACGGGCATTCGTCGGTACACCCTATCTTCAATTTGTTGAATAGGTGGTACCTCAGTCTATTGTGGCCAGTGCGAAGTCTGAAGACAACGACCTGCTCTCTTCGGTTCAACTGGTAATAGGCATCGTTTTTGGTGTAACCAGTATGTTCGGTTTCCCATTTGGTCATGTATCTGGCTTTGATAAGCCGTTTTGACTCTTCGTACGTCATACTAGTATCTGTTTGTGGTAGTCTTGCACCTTCTTTTGCCAGTCTGTCTGCCTCCTCGTTGCCTTGTATGTTGCAGTGTGATGGGACCCACTGTACCACTACTCTTTTTGGTGCGGACTGCTGGCACAGTTTGCAGAGTGCTGCTCTTAAGTCATTAAGCTCAGTATTTTTCTGGCTTTTTAGCGCTGTGACTACCGCGAGATCATCTGTAAGCAGGACTATATGGCTTTCATTTTCACTGTGTGTCACCATTTCTTCCACTGCCGCCCTCAGTGCCTCTGCCTCCGCTCTGAAATTGCTTGTGTATTTACCAGTAGCGAATGACAGTGTTATTTTTCTGCCATTTGGTAGGTTCAGGAATGCTCCTGCCCCTCCGTTCTGTGTAGTATTTGTTACAGAACCGTCGGTGTATGCATGGGTCCAGTCCATGCTTGGGTAGCTTTTCGTTATGAAGCTTAGGGTAGTATCTCTCCTTTCTTTTTCAGTCTGGCAGTTTTTTGTTTGCAATACCTGGTATATTTTCTACCACCTCTGGAAATATATCCTGCCTCCAGGTAGGTTTTCGTACAGTAGTGATGGGTTTTGGTGTTGTTAGTGCGTTTATGGGATCTTCGTGCATCTTTGCTTTGGCTATTTCTGCAAAGTTTCTCCGCTTTAGCTTCCAATTTCCGAAATTGTTTAGTCTCTGGTGCATTGAGTGGTCAGTCAGTCTTCGGAGTTTCTCTGACTGCAGCTGGGCTCTGCAATCTCTTCTATCGGTCATGGATTGCAGCTTTGTAATCTTTTCAAGCTCTACAATTGGCGTTGACTTCATGCCTCCTGTTATAACTCTCATGGCTTGGTTTTGAAGTTTGTTAACTTTATCGAAGTTCGCCTTTGCTGCTGTTTTCCATGCCGCAATGCTATACTCGAGAACTATACCATACATTCAATTTGGTCCACCCTCTGTCAGCATACATACCCTACACTCAATTTGGTCCACCCTCTGTCAGCATACAAACCATACATTCAATTTGGTCCACCCTCTGTCAGCATACATACCATACATTCAATTTGATCCACTTTCCGTCGGATTCCTTACATTCCGAATGTCACGTTTAGTGACCTTGACAAATTTCTGGAAGCATTTCATTTCAGATGTTGCGATTTGTCGTGTTTTTGCTGACGTTTTATTGTTTTAGTGAACTCAATGAAACATGTGTATAGGTCTACATTAAACACGTTTCATTGATTACACCAAGGCCTTCGATACGGTAAAACATCCAAATCTGTGGTGAATCATGAAGGAAATGGGATTTCCTTTGCATATTGTCCATCTCATTGAAACATTATACCAAGATCAGCAAGCCGCTGTCCGAGTATCTGGGCAAATATCTGATTGGTTTGCAGTACAAAAGGGAGTAAGACAGGGATATATCCTCTCACCTTATCTATACAACATATATGAGGAATGATGAGTATTCAAGCTTTTTATATAAAGATATAAAGGCGGCCCAATCCAAGTTTCTACATAGAGGTATATACGGCCCAATCCAAGCTTCTACATAAAGAGATATACGGCCCAATCCAAGCTTCTACATAAAGAGATATACGGCCCAATCCAAGCTTCTACATAAAGGTATATACGGCCCAATCCAAGCTTCTAAATAAAGAGATATACGGCCCAATCCAAGTTCCTACATAAAGGTATATATGGCCCAATCCAAGCTTCTACATAAAGGTATATATGGCCCAATCCAAGCTTCTACATAAAGAGATTTACGGCCCAATCCAAGCTTCTACATAAAAAGAAATAGAGCTCAATTCACGCTTCTAGATAAAGAGATATAGAGCTCAATCCACGCTTCTACATAAAAAGATATACGGCCCAATTCACGCTTCTAGATAAAGAGATATGCACTGCCCAATTTCCAATCATCCTTTGTCGCATCTTAAAACATGTAGGGCAGGTTACAGTTTCACTATTCCTTACTCCCCTCTCGGGCCGTTGTATGACGTGAAAAATTACTGATTAAATCAGAATAACTCTGGAAAATTCTCAGGCATTGTGGCGTGCCCGTCACGTACACTGGCCTAATTAAGAAAGCGTTTTATGTTGGAGAGAGAAAATGTAGTTTCAAATGAAGGAAACCATTGAGATAAAAAAAAAACTGGTTTCCGGCAGTGATGTCCCTAATCACAGTTTCCCCTACTTTTTACCATTGACTGAATTATTGCACATCATCTGACAAAACACATTAAATTACTCGGGCTTTTACAAAACAAATTAAATTACTCGGGCTCTGACATGACAATTTAAATAACTGAACAAAACAAATTAAATTACTCGGACCAAACCAAAACAAATTACATTTCTCGGACAAAACAGATTCAATTACCAGGACAAAACTTATTAAATTATTTGTAATCGGATAAAAGAAATAAAATTACTCCAGCTCTAACAAAACAACTTGATTATCTGGCCTTTGTGGAAACCTTGGCTTTTCTGGCCTGTTCTGGCTTGTTCTGTTCTGCTCATAATAATCGACTTCACTGCACTCCAGGCGCACTCATAGGTGATTATTCTCTCTCAGCAAATGACGAGAGGTCCGGATACTGATGGTTCTTGTAGTTTGTTGGATGTACACACTCCTGCTCCATCCTCCCACTCACCCCACTCCGCTCGACTCTTGTTTGATGTCAATGTCCTGCAGTCTGTGAACTGCTGATTCATATATAGTGTCATTATCCAACAGGTAGTCATTGATACTTCAAAACATCACCCCAATCCATAGCCAATGTACACGCAATGGGTATTTGCGATGCCAGCATGTAATCCTGAACCCCTTCAGTACCAGAATAGCATATCCACACAAGCCCATGAAGGTTTAAGGCCTCTATAGCTGGGGATTCCGTGGCGAAGTGGTTAAGCTGTCGGCCTCAAAGGCTCGACTCTGGACTCCGCCGTCTTTTTCGCTGGTGCTTGATGCGGAATCCCCTGCTTCTCATAGTCGCCCCCTAGTCGTCTTGTCATTGACTTGCCACTGGGGTGGGGCGGCACGAGACGAGAGAGTGAGAATAAAACGTAGCGCAATTAATCCTTACTAAAGATAGCGCTAGCAAAATAAATTATGCCATCATCGTCTACGATGGACAGCGGCCTTTTCCTTCGAGATGGTACCCGTTCATGCCTTCGCCATCCCTTCTGTGCCCTCCGAAGTAAGGATTGGGAGTCTGATACGATTAATTCTCTTGTTAAATAGGTCTCCAAACAAACATCCAGAGCTGAGGTCACCGTTACGATGCATATTCGATGAGAGATCACATAGATTAGGACAAGGTACACAGATAATATAACAATAGTTAGAGCATAAATGACATGATTGCATCTAATGACAATCAGATTCCGTTGGGTAATATACTGATACAAGATGTCTCAGACAGCTACGATCAGAGCTGCAGTAGTCGCCTTCTGTGTTAGCCTCAAGCTGGCGGTTACGGTCATGTAAGTTCCGCTCTGCCCGGCAATGACTGTGAGTCCCGTTGTCGATAGGTGATGAGAAGAATGGACATTCTAAGGCTTGTCAACGAAGTATCGATAACAACAACCATAGAGACAAGTAGATTATAAGTACTAGGACAATATATACTTCAGAAAACATATAACATATACATTAAACAACAGAAAACATATAACATATACATCATACAACTAAAAACATATAACATATACATCATACAACAGAAAACATATAACATATACATCATACAACAGAAAACATATAACATATACATCATACAACAGAAAACATATAACATATACATCATACAACAGAAAACATATAACATACATCATACAACAGAAAACATTTAACATATACATCATACAACAGAAAACATATAACATATACATCATATAACAGAAAACATATAACATATACATCAAACAACAGACAACATATACATCGTACAACAGAAAACATATACACATACACCAGAAAACATATACATCATACAACAGAAAACAAATACATCAGACAACAGAAAACAAATTCATCAGACAACAGAAAACATAACATATACATCAGACAACAGAAAACATATACATCATACAACAGAAAACATATACATCAGACAACAGAAACCATATACACCAGACAATAGAAACCATATACACCAGACAATAAATAACAAATACACCAGACAATAGAAATAGGCATTAGACAACAGAAAACATATACACCAGATAATAGAAAATTGATACACAAGACAACAGAAAACATGCATTACAGAAAACATATACAACAGAAAACAGATACACCATACAACAGAACAGAAAGGGAAATTAAAGAAAATCTGTATTCGAACTATAGTCCTTTTCATCGCGTGAATCCCTAGGTCCCTTACGGACGAGACAATGTTAAGACCACCGTACCTCCCTACATGTCGTAAAGGCAACTAAAGAAAGTTGGGAATGTATGTGACTATCAACATCATCGCTCGAATCAGATTGTTATAGAAACCACAACTTCAAAACAAAAGTGTCTTGGCGCAGTTTCACCAAGGGGGATAACCGTAGTGGCTTCTCTGTTTTGTGCCTGAATTGCAAAGGCAAAGGCCGCTGTCCATCGTAGATGATGATAGCATAATTTATTTGCTAGCGCTATTTTTAGTAAGGAATAACTGCGCTATTATTTATTCTCACTCTCTCGTCTCGAGCCGCCCGACCCCAGTGGCAAGTCAAGGACAAGACGACTAGGAGACGATTACGAGATGCAGGAAACTCCGCATCAAGCCCCCGTGAAAAAGACGGTGGAGTCCGGAGTCGAACCGACACCACCTGATAACAAGGCCGACGACTTAACCACTTCACCACGGAATCCCACGTGCCTGAATTAAAAAGTACATAAATGTCACCTTTCGGCGAGTAGTTGTTGAATCCTCTAGCAATGACACTTTATATGCATGCCTAATTGCTCAATCCGGAAATAATGACACCTTTAAGCGTGTCTAAATGCTGAATCGTCTCGCAATGACACATTGCCATGTGTCTACTTGCTGAATTGTCTAACAATGACATCTTGCCATGTGTCTAGTTGCTGAATCGTCTCACAATGACATATTGTCATGTGTCTAGTTGATGAATCGTCTCACAATGACATCTTGCCATGTGTCTAGTTGCTGAATCGTCTCACAATGACATCTTGCCGTGTGTCTAGTTGCTGAATCTTCTAACATTCACATCTTGCTGGGTGTCTAATTGCTGAATCGTCTAACAATGACGCCTTGCCATGTGTCTAGATGCTGAATCGTCTAACAAATTACGCCTTGCCATGTGTTTAGCTGCTGAATCGTCTTACAATGACGTCTTGCTGGGTGTCTAGTTGCTGAATCGTCTAACATTGACGTCTTGCTGGGTGTCTAATTGCTGAATCGTCTAACAATGACGCCTTGCCATGTGTCTAGATGCTGAATCGTCTAACAATTACGCCTTGCCATGTGTCTAGATGCTGAATCGTCTAACAATTACGCCTTGCCACGTGTCTAGTTGCTGAATCGTCTAACATTGACGTCTTGCTGGCTGTCTAATTGCTGAATAGTTTCACAATGATACCTTGCAATGTGTCTAGTTGCTGAATTGTCTAACAAAATGACGCCTTGCCATGTGTCTAGTTGCTGAATAGCATTACTACTGTCTTCCTTCCAGACCTGACGCATCTGTCAGCTTGAGGCTCGTGGCTCGTGTCCGGCTTGGGGCCAAAGCCGCTGGACATCAGCCAGCGGCTCATAGAAGGCTGCTTGCGTCACGATCAGCTAACCGTAGCTTACAAAAGCCATATTCCGCCTTCGGGTCCTAGTCCTGAAAACAGGCTCCTTCCGTGCAGTCTAGCTAAAAGAATAGGGATACAAGAGAGGCGGCACACATGGTCCTAAAAATGACACGCTGAACTCGGATGTTCAGGGACGAATGTGCCAAATATCGCAGCCTCGCTGTAAACTTTTTAATGACGTTAATTTCAGGACGGACACAGAAGAAGAGAAGAAGAATCAGGATTCTACATGTTTAAGTATATCAATGCTGAAGCTACACAACTTGGGTACAATATGAGGACACTTAACCTGGACAATATGAGAACACTTAACCTGGACACTATGAGAACACTTAACCTGGATAATATGAGGACACTTAACTTGGACAATATGAGGACACTTAATCTGGAGAATATGAGGACACTGTGATCTAGGGGATATAATGGATTATACAGGTAAGGTGAATGCGCAAGTCCAGGTAGCACTGAAAAAGCAAATGCAATGTTAGGTATGATAAAAATAAATATTAAACGTAGACCACGGATTTGCCGAGATTTCACACTAGTCGATGACATACGCTTGAGTTCAAGGAAATAGGTTGTTGTTTTCCATTTGGACTGGTTAATTCGTTTGTTTTGTGTTTTCTTCCGTCCGATTATCCTGGAATGGGCATCGGTAACATGAATAGCACTACGCTTAAACATGTGTCATATTTCATGATCTAGTTCACACAGCTGAACTTCACGAGATTGGCGCCGGTCACCCTAGCTGAAGACAGGGTCAGCGTTGTTGTATGAAATTTAGACACAACTATAATGAACTGCCACCTGGAGAGAGATGGGTTCCGTCAGGTGTGTAGTTGCCCAAGACACACTGTTGTTGTATAGCAGAAGCTGGTACTATAAACTGCAATAAAGGTGTCTCAACGACCTTCTAGGTTATAGGACTGATGATGATGATGTTAACAGATCAACTCTCCGAGAATTAATATCCAACGTAGTATTTACTATCCCTATGTTAAGATACTAACACTGAGATTTAATATCCAACATAGTATTTACTATCCCCATGTTAACAGACTAACTCTGAGATTTAATATCCTGCAAAGTATTTCAATGAGTTCAAGTATGCGGGCAGTATTTTTTCCGCAGACGGCAAGATCAACAAGGAAAATGAGTCTAAATGTCACAAAACATCTGCTGTAACTTATCAGCTATCACCACAGCTTAGACACCCAAGCACTAGTTTGGCAACAAAGCAACAGCTGACAAACAGTATATTTATGCAGACTCTGTGCTGCCAGTGTCAAACATGGCCTCTGTCTAGGGGATGTGGGAGTAGAATTTTGACTTGTGAAAGGAAGGTCATCAGTGTTACCAAGAAAGACAGAATGTGGATCGACGACATCCATAGTATGGATGGCACACGTCTTGTGCCGAATACACATCCAGACAGAAAATAAGTTGGTTTGGTCATCTCATGAAAATGCACCATCATAAGCTTCCACAGATAGTTTACAGTGCTGGCAGATTTGGCTACAGGACAAGGGGGCAGCTGTGAGGTAGGTGGATAGATGATAGTGTGATTGTGCAGCTACAAAGGCTCACAGGGACCGACACAACGCACTTGGCACAGGATAGACGACATAAGCTTGCCACAACGTTCAACGACACAAGTGGAAAGAAAACTAACTAAACTAACTAGCTAGATAGTATTTTCTTTCCATATGTAAAGAGACTGATACTGAGCTTTTAACATCCTTTAAAGTGTCTAACTGTCCCCTATTGTTACAGACAAGCACCGAGATATATTGTCATCTGTCCCCATCTTAACAGACCAGCACCAAAATATAATGTCATCTGTCCCCATGTTAAAAGACAAGCACCGAGATATAATGTCATCTGTCCCCATGTTAACAGACAAGCACCGAGATATAATGTCATCTGTCCCCATGTGAACAGACAAGCACCGAGATATAATGTCATTTGTCCCCATGTTAACAGACAAGCACAGAGATATAATGGCATCTGTTTCCATGTTAACAGACCAGTACCAAGATATAATGTCATACCTATAAAAACTTCTTTGCATATATTCATAGACTGACACCAAACTTTGTTCTGAAGTTTCTTTGTATCCACATTTCAACAGATATAGATTGATTAAGAATTTTACTGTCCTAAGCGAGCATGGCGTGGTCTAGTGGTTAATTGACACGGCTTACAACCCGAAGGTGCTGGGTTCGATACCCATCACAGCACCGGCCGTTACCCTGGAAAACAAATCCTTAGAAAATGCAGGTGAAAGCAGACACTAAAATAAAATGCATGCCAAAGTCGGATGCACTGGGCTAACAGGTGCAAAATAAAAACCATAGTGCAACGCACACCGCCTTGGGGAAAAGAGAAATAAGGCGAATGTCAACAACAACAACAAACATTTTTTTAATACTGTCCTAAGCAGTATCTTATCAACGACATGTCAACGGACCAGTGACTTAATGCAAGTGTAAAAATTAATTTAGTTGTTTTTTTTCTAATCACAAACTGGCCCCTATGGTCAACTCAGCTACAGAAATTGGGTAGCAGAAAAATCTGGGAAGTAAAGGCGGCTGGCATGATGCTGATGACATCATCCACTATATTGGTTACAAAATAATATGGACCTAACACCATATTTCCCATACGCCGCATAGCGTGACAGGATATTTTATAAATTTTATAATGGAAAGGATATATTAGACTATACCAAGTTTTTAAAACATGGCCGGCTACAAGAACAAGAGGGTACAGCTACAAATTGTTTCAAGATAGGTCCATATTAGATATTAGGAAACATTTTTGTAGTGAGAGAGTGGTGAGTTCTTGAAATGCATTGCCGCAGGATGTAGAAGTAGAGTCAGTTAATGAATTCACAAATAGCAATAAACTGGTTGTATACAGACACTGCAGAGCCTTCTAAACTAGTACAATGAAGTTAAGTTAAGGACAATCATGAATATTAGTGTCCCCATAGTATCTTTACAGTCACCATGTTAACAGATTCACACCGAACTTTAAGGTCCTACATAGTACCTTACTATCAGCATGACAAAAGATGTAAGACCACCCCCAGCTTTAAGGTCCTATATAGTATCAGTATCAGCATGACAAAAGATGTAAGCCAACCCCCAGCTTTAAGGTCCTATATAGTATCAGTATCAGCATGACAAAAGATGTAAGCCAACCTCGAGCTATAAGGTCCTATATAGTATCTTCCTACTCACATGCTAACAGACCAAAGGTGAGCTCTACTGTCCTGCATATCATGTTACAAATTTAACAAACAAATACCAGTATTATCTTACTACTGACATAGAGACATCAAAACATCAACAGAAATCACTAAATTCACAAATGGAGAGAAGATCCAATTCTACAGGAATACTTTTTTTGTAGCGAAGTGAGATGTCAGATGTAGTCAGAGAGTGCGGAGCTGAGGCAAAAGTTGCTGTGCAGCAACTCTGATCTGGTGAAGACTGCACACATTACATTGACAACTGGTCTGTAGATATAACATGACCAAAGGATCCTGAAAACAAAGAAGAAAGAAGACTTTTAACATGTTAGTGGACCAAAATTGAGCGTTAATGTTCTACATATGATCACTTTAACCACACGTCAACAGCCCAGTACTAAGTTTTAAGAGTCTACATAGTATCTTACTATCCACATGTTAGCAGACTGATACCAACTTGTAATCTACTACATAGTATCTTAATATCCACATGTTAGCAGACTGACACCAAGTTTTAATCTACTACATAGTATCTTACTATCCACATGTTAGCAGACTGACACCAAGTTTTAATCTACTACATAGTATCTTACTATGCCCAAGTTAACACATCAACACCAGTCTTTAAGTTCCTACTTATTATCTTGCTGTGAACATGTAAACCTCAATAGCATTGAAGACTCTCAAAGCCTTAGGTTTGGACATTCCGACATTTAAAAATAAACCAACCTCCTACTGAGTTGGAAGTAGCTAAATTGTTGTATCAACAACAAAACCAAACAAAGTGGTTCTGCAAGCAATTATAAAGCTGCATTTTTGTTAAAGCCATCAGGAACAGTATGTAAAATGTATTATAACGTTTATTAAAATTCATCTGTAAAGTAGAGCACACACACACACACACACATACACACACTCACACACACACGCACACACGTACGCACGCGCACTCCCACGCGCGCACGCACGCGCACGCACACGCGCACACACACACACAAAGAAATATGTGTATGTGCAAATTAGTTAGTTAGTTTTCTTTCCCCTTGTGTCGTTTAGCGTCGTGGGGAGCTTAAGTCGCCTATCCTGCACCAAGTTTGTTGTGTCTGTCAATGTGAGCCCTTGTTGTTGCACAATCACTCTAATGTCATCTATCCACCTACCTCGCAGCCACCCCATTACCCTGTAGCCAGTTCTACCAGCATTTTAAGCCACCAGTGGAAGATGATGAGGGTGCATTCTCATGAGATGACCAAACCAATTTATTTTCTGCCTGGAAATGTATTCGGCACAAGACGTAGTGCCGACATATGTGCAAATATATGTCTTCTTCTTCTTCTTCTTCGTTCGTTCTCAAGCTCCCACTACCAAACCCTGAAAATGCTTAAGTAGCGGAATGTAGTCCAGAGAACGGAATGCGTTGTGTCGTAGTTTACAGCTTGGCTGCGATATTTGCACCTTTCTGTCCAAAACATCCGACTTCAGCAAGCATTTTTTGAGTACCGGGTTAGCATTCCCTCTTTGATCCCTTCTCCTTAGCCAGTCTGCACTGCTGCAGCATGTTATCTAGGATCATCGCGTGGAGGTGTAGAATAGTCTTGAAAGCTATGGTTCGCTGGCCCTGACGCTAGCGGTCAGCTATGGGTCGCTGACCACTGCTGACCACCGGGCAACGAGCCAGCTGATGTTTTTGGCGTCACACGCACTCGTAACAGGCACAGCGGACATGGATAAAGGTGACATAGTGAAGGTTATCAAGGACCATCTGCTGGAAAACGACACTACTTTGGATGAGTCTGCAAGGCACAGGCTGCGGCACTTTGGAATCAAATTCGGATTCAGTGGATCAGATAATGTGAGAGTACGAAACAGGAAAGTGCACAACCAACAGGCTACAGGCACCATCAGCATCCACACTTTGCGCCATCTGCTGAGAGAGACTGAGCACCTATGGGTATGCCCGGAGTGCAGTGAAGTCGACTCGTAGTACAGAACAGAACAGATAAGACTTGGCGTGGCATCTACTTCCAGTCTCAGAACATTTCTTTTCTTGAGACTTATTGAAAGATCCAAATCTTTGCAAGCCTGGGAGAAGCGATCAATCAATCTCTGAAGTTCCTGCTGACTGTGGGAGACAATTGCAGCATCATCAGCGAAAAGCAAGTCCCTGGTGTGATCTCCCTGATATTCGTTTTGGCCTTGAACCTTGCAAGGTTAAATAGTCGACAAACCGACCTAGTGTAAAGGTAGATTTCTTCATTTCCGTTACCAAAT
This sequence comes from Ariolimax columbianus, assembly GCA_036924085.1. NCBI lineage: Eukaryota > Metazoa > Mollusca > Gastropoda > Stylommatophora > Arionidae > Ariolimax > Ariolimax columbianus. The sequence continues at coordinate 19,753,856 of JAVGWX010000005.1, read as the reverse complement.
GCATGTTTCAGTAACAGATGATAAAAGATTCCGAACAGTGTTGGGACCAGAAAGCAGCCCTGCCAAACACCAAATACAAAATGGTTGTGATATGCTACAATCAAATTGGTCTGTTCCTGTCATGCCCTCGTGGAACGATAATATTAGCTGTAGCAGTTTGCTTTAGCAGCCTATTTTAGAGAGGGTTAGAGAGTCCATTCCTACAAACCAAATCAAATGCTTTTGTCAAGTCAATGTAGGCAATATAAAAAGGCTGATTCTGTTCACGGAACTTTTCCTAAAGTAGGGGAAGAAAAAAAATCCTGTCAATGGTTGATCTTACAGACTTGAATCCACACTGTGATTCCAGAAAAACACGCTCAGCAAATTGATGTATCCTTAATAAGATTACTCTGGCAAAGACTTTGCCTACAACACTCAGTAGAGGGGTATCTCAATAGTTATTACAGTCAATACTATCAACTTTGTTTTTTGATGTTACAACCTGTGCATCTTTTATATCTAGACGTATGCTAGCCTTCTTGCAGCACTGGCAGAACATCATTTACAGCGGTTGCAAGAGTGTATCGTTACAACGCTTGATCAAATTATGTGTACCTTTCCTCAGGTAGGAAAGACAGCATACAGATGGCGCCTAACTACCTGCGGCTCTACTTAGCTCTTGTGTTTGAGTCTATTAAAATGGACCCGCACATCGTTTAAACCACACTCAAAGAAACAGGTTGTAAACAGACTCTGCAGAGACTTCTAAACCAGTATAAAGAAGTTCAAGTTAAATCAGGTGGGATCTCGTCTCTACCTGATGATTTTTCTGAGGCTAAGGTGCGGTGCAGTGTTCCTACTCGCGGGACCAATAGCTCTCTTTATACCGTCGTACATTGTTTGATGTTCTTTGTTTGTGGTGCAGTCTGTATGTTTTCATTAAGCTGTAGCTAATACTCATTTGCACAATGACGAGCTATTTGTTGCTCCTGGTTTCTGGCGGACTTAAAGTTGCACAGAGTACCTGCATTTCTTGGAAGCTGCTTGTATTTCATCAGAACAGCGCACCCAATGACGGGTGTCCTATCCTTCACATTCGCTTCAAACCAGCCATCTGATTTAACAGTTATTCTTCCAAAGGCAGCAAATGCTGTGCTTTGGATGACATTTCGGAGATGTTGCCTGGTCTCTGAAACAGTGTTGAAATAATACGAGAAATTGCGAGTTTCCTCAAAAGAATTGTTGAATCTCTTGATCAGCTCAGAGTCCGAAATTTTACTTGCGTCGATGAGTGGGTTGCCTTTGTTTCTGGTGCGGTGGAACTTGTTCAGCTACAATTTCATTTCACATCGAAGGAGTTAATGATCGGTGTCGCCGTCTGCACTATGGTAAGATCGCGTCAGGATCACGTATAAAAACTGAGGAAAAGAAAATGTATACAAAATATATAGCCAGTTGAACAGTTTGGGACTGAAACATGGACTCTTGCAAATAAGAATGAAAACAGTTTGGAAGCATGTTTTTTGTTTTTGTTTTTTTTTTGCGTTCGCTTTATTTCTCTGAACCCAAGGCGGTGTGCGTAGCACTGTGTGTTTTTGTTTTGCGCCTGTCGGCCCAGTGCATTCGATTTTAGCATGCATTTTATGTAAGGGTCTGCTTCCTTCTGCATGTTCTCATGGTTTGCTTCCCTGGGGTAACGGCTGGTGCTGTGATCGAACGCAACACCTTCATGTTGTGAGTCGTGTCACTCAACCACTAGGCCACGCCTGCCCTTAGATATGAAACCTTAGATAATAAAAATAAGATATCAGTGTATATTTAAAGCTTGAATATAATAATGAAATTATAAAGGATATATTATCCCATTTTCAGGGAAATTTCGCTGAATCTGGGTCACTCAATGTTATCTGCTATTTTTAAATGATAATCTTCAGTTGTTTTATTTTAATCCAAATGATCCACTTCTGTATATCAAAACAGATACGTCGTTACCATCTATGCTTGTTTATAAATAAATATGCAATCGCACGATAGTATATCTGTGTGTGTAAAAAACAAACATATGTATATAATATCAAGAACGGACTGTCAGTAAAGCCCAACAAAGACAAACCATGATATACGGTATAAGGTGTTTGAGAAATGCTGTCGAGGTAAACAGGCTGGGCAGAGTACGAAACGAAGTAATCAGACATACACACAGGGGACGGCGTGGGCTGGTGGTTAAGTGATACGGCTCATAAGCTGAAGGTGCTGGGTTCGATCCTTACCACAGCACCACCCGTTACCCCGGGGAAGCAAACCCTTAGACAATGCAGGAGGAAGATAACCTTTACATAAAATGAATGCTGAAGTCGGATGCACTGGGCCGACAGGCGCAAAATAAAAACCACAGTGCAACGCACAACGCCTTAGGAATTGAAAAATAAGGCAAGCGCAAAAAAACAAAAAATCAGACAGAGAGTGGGTGCAACACTGTGCATGGATTACATAGAAAATCAGAGAAACAAAATAGTTCGAACACAGGACAAGAGTGAAACCAAAGTTACCAGCTGCTCGTATCTACAATAACAGACACCAGGGTTGCAGAGCAGGAGACAGACCACGAAAAATATGGATGGATGGTGTCAGTGAGACGCTGAAGAAACACAGAATGACAACAACATCGACGACAAAGCTGGCACGCGACAGAAAACTACTCCTCCCCACGGCGTCTAAAAATACAAGTGATAAAAGATAATGATGCTCTATTTATATTTAAAGCTTGAAGATGTTAGGGGAGATGCATATAGGACATTTTCTAATTTGCCGGGAAAATTCCGCTAAATCTGGGTTACCCTCTAAGTGGCTACCTCTTCATATAAACACGTCTTTCGGTTACCCTCTAAGTGGCTACCTCTTCATATAAACACGTCTTTCGGTTACCCTCTAAGTGGCTACCTCTTCAAATAAACACGTCTTTCGGTTACCCTCTAAGTGGCTACCTCTTCATATAAACACGTCTTTCGGTTACCCTCTAAGTGGCTACCTCTTCATATAAACACGTCTTTCGGTTACCCTCTAAGTGGCTACCTCTTCATATAAACACGTCTTTCGGTTACCCTCTAAGTGGCTACCTCTTCATATAAACACGTCTTTCGGTTACCCTCTAAGTGGCTACCTCTTCATATAAACACGTCTTTCGGTTACCCTCTAAGTGGCTACCTCTTCATATAAACACGTCTTTCGGTTACCCTCTAAGCGGCTACCCCTTCAAATAAACACAAGTCTTTCGGTTACCCTCTAAGCGGCTACCCCTTCAAATAAACACGTCTTTCGGTTACCCTCTAAGCGGCTACCCCTTCAAATAAACACAAGTCTTTGGGTTACCCTCTAAGTGGCTACCCCTTCAAATAAACACGTCTTTCGGTTACCCTCTAAGTGGCTACCTCTTCAAATAAACACAAGTCTTTCGGTTACCCTCTAAGTGGCTACCTCTTCATATAAACACGTCTTTCGGTTACCCTCTAAGTGGCTACCCCTTCAAATAAACACGTCTTTCGGTTACCCTCTAAGTGGCTACCTCTTCAAATAAACACAAGTCTTTCGGTTACCCTCTAAGTGGCTACCCCTTGAAATAAACACGTCTTTCGGTTACCCTCTAAGCGGCTATCCCTTCAAATAAACACATGTCCTTCGGTTACCCTCTAAGTGGCTACCCTTTCAAATAAACACATGTCCTTCGAAACTGGCATTGCCACTGGTTAAGTGCATGTTTCCTTATAAGGGGTCAGGACAGGGGATCGAATAGTACCTGGTCTGTGTTTCAATAACTGGGGCAAAGTAACATGAAGATAAAAAGATGTATAAGACTTCATATCGTCATTACACTTAAAGGACGGCTCGCCATACGGATCATCAATTTCAGTTTTCATCCTGGTGTTTCATTTTCCTAGAACCGCGAAAGATCGATTGATTGATTGAGTGATTGATTTATTGTTTTTTCCACTCCAAGTAAATCAAATACTCATCATTAAAGCTGGGATAGTAACAAAAACTCGTTTTCCGAATATGTGCATTGACAGTTTTTAAAAATATGATCTAATCATGATAAGGTTACAAGCCTAGGAGACAACTTTCTTTAATTGCATTTGACGACATGTTTAGTTGGTCCAATCAAATGAAGGCCAAAGATTTTAGTTCCATGTACGGCACATGTATTCAACCAATTCACGTCCAATTATTTTATCTTGAACCATTCGTTTCAGATCTATCCATCTCTTCCTTGTTTCCTGTGTTTGTCTCAAACTTTAACTCTAATCTCCCTTTGCATTTTGGCCTATTTCTGCTTCTCGGCCTTAGGGGATACAGAACAGTTTCTTGGAAGGTTATAGAGGTGTTATTCGTTTTCACCTTGGAACGACTATCGTAGAGCGTCTGATTAGTGTAGTAATAGAGCACTCGCCTTTCAAGGGAAGGGTAGAGGTTCATGTCCCGCTACCGGCACCCGTCAGCTGTATAGGCGGTACGTTTTCAAATGTGTATTCGTCCTGCGGTTCAGGAAAGAAAGGCATCGAGAAAGGGAACTGGCCACTATACCTCACACAAGTTGTGACTTAACACAATGAAGTCTGATAACACTTCATCTTCGACGGCAGTTTCTACTATGGGACTTGTAAGATGATCATCATCAGGTGCCTTGCCGGTTGACGTTGGCGATCATGGACCTCGATCCACTACTATCACGTGTGTTGTTTAACAACTCTGTTGATTGTCGCCCATGCTATTTTCTCAGGCTGTCCAACATCTTTTGTCTCTGCCTTCCTCTGTCTCTCTTCTCTGCTTGCCATCTTTCCCGTTGTCACAGCGTGCTCCAAGTCGCCTCTTCTCATAAAATGCCCGAAAAATAATGACTGCCTTGTTCTGCCCTTTGCAATTTGTTGTATTTGTGTCTGTGCCTCTTCTCTGCAACCCCTTGTATGCGCAGCATTCTTCTGTAAAACCACATCTCCCCTGCTTCCATTGTAAGATCAATATCTTGATAACAGTGATCAGAGATCATAAGACATCCTGATCCACCGCGATCTCGCTTCCTTTGAAGCTTTTTAGACACTCCATCTAGCAACTAAGGAAACTGCTGAATACAAAATGGCAAGATAGGATTACATATGCAGAAGTATTTTTGCGGGCTGGCATAACAAGCATCCACATAACTTTGTGGAAATCGCAGTAGATGGACTCGCCATGTTGTTCGCATGTCAGAAGAGCAGTTCCCAAAGAAAATATGATATGGCAAGCTTGAGTCAGGCAAGCGAGCTCGCGGTGGCAAAATAAAACGTTACAAAGATACTCTGGAAGCTTCCCTAAAGAACTGCGGCCTTGACCCTGATGGTTGATGGAACATTGCTGCTGATCGCTCTGCCTGGCGAAGGAAAATCTCTTCTGTCGCGATTTATAGGGAGCAGAAAAGAATCAGGGAAGCTGTACGGTAACAAGCGACACGAAACGCAAGACAAAAGTGACTTCCACCTGACGGTCAGACAGTGTTTCTCTGCTCTCAGAGCAACAGGCGCTTTCGGGCTCGGGTTTGGTCAGTTATCTACGAATCCACTCCAGGATTGACAGATGACAATTTGGTCCATTTCTGAAACGATGGACAAACAATAATGCAGTATATTATTTCGCGCTAACGTTTATTGAGAGAAAACAATATTAGAAAGACAAATAAAGAAAGGAACTTAGGGGTTATAATAGATCATACAGGTAAGGTGAGGGAGCAAGTTCAGGTAGCAGTAAAAAAGGCAAATGCAACGGTAGGTATGATAAAAAGAAATATTAAACATAGAAACAAGGAAGTGATAGTCAAACTGTATAAAGCTTTAGTTAGACCTAGATTGGAGTACTGTGTACAGGTGGGGTGTCCTTATCATAGAGGGGATATAAACATGCTGGAAAGGATACCAAAAAAAGCGACAAAGCTGATAGTGGGATTTCAGAATTACAGTTATGAGGAAAGATATAACAAGTTTTTTTTCAAAATACAGCCACCCACAAGAGCAAGAGGGCATAGCTACAAATTAACTAAACAGAGATCCAGATTAGATATTAGGAAATATTTTTTTAGTCAGAGAGGGGTTGCATGCTCGTATTTCATTGCCACTGGAGGAGGTAGTGAAGGCAGGGACTATTAATTGATTTAAGAATAAATTGGATGCGCATAGCTTTTAGAGCAAGGTAATTTAAATTAAACTGGTTGTATACAAACTCTGCAGGGTCTTCTTCTTTCTCCTTCTTAGCGTTCAGGATCTTTTGGTTATGCTATATCTGCAGGCCAGTCGCCATGATGAAGTCTGTAGTCTTCACTAGGTCGGAGCGGCTGCCCCACAGCTTTTGTCACAGCTCTGCATCCTCTGGCCAGGTCTGGCATCTCATCTCCCTATTGAGTGGGCATTCCTGTAGAATATGCTCAGGGTTCTGGCCTCCTGTTTCCCATGGGCACTCATCGGTGTGTGAGATCTTCAGTCGGTATAGCTGTTCTAGTAGTCTGCAGTGTCCAGTTCTCAGGCGAAATAAGGTAGTTTGTTGATTTTATTTGAGTTGGTGAATTGGGTCTGCTGTACCTCTATGTTCCTGTCTTCTCTCCATTGGTGTTTATACTGATTTCTGATGATGTTCTTGATTTCTCTGTATTGTACTCGATGACTAAATTGTGCCATTTTGCTGCCATCTTTTGCCAGAGCATCAGCTCTCTCGTTTCCCGTCATTTCGCATTTGGAGGGTAGCCACTGGAGGGCTATTGTTGAGTATCCCTGGAGTTTTCCCGGTTCTGATCTGATCTCTGATAACAGTGGTTCGTTGTTTGTTTTTGGTATTGTCTCTAATAGTAGCAGGGTTATATAAACCAGTATAAAGACGTTAGGTTAAGTTTCGTTTCACCGGCTTACAGTGTCGTTCATATGACAATGTGTGATCCATTGTATTTCCTAGGTACGTATGTGTATCGTTATGTTCAAGTTCTTGCCCCTGCCAACTAATCTTTCAAACTCAGAGGGTTATTCTAACATGCTACTGTAGCTTGTGAAGCTATGTTGTCTATTCATTCATTGCTATAAGCTATACAGTTAAGAAGGTAATTGCAAGAATAGCACAAACAACAGCGACGCTTACTCGGCTGAAACCTATATGGCAAGACAAGCGGCTTGTCTTCGGCATAAAAGTTAGACTAAAGTGCTCACTGGCGATCTCAATATTTTTGCATGCCTGCGAGACGTCGAACATTACAGCAGATATCCAGGACATAATTCATACAATGGAAATGAGGTGCTATAGAAGACTCCTAAATGTTACATATAAAGATCGTGTCACGAACGTAGAAATACGACAGAGCGTTGAAAACGCTATTGGTCCTTTTGAAGATCTGTTCACAGCTATCAAAAGACGAAAGATGACCTGGTGCGGGCACGTCGCGAGGTCCAACGGAATTACCAACTCTTTGGTTCCGTACCGGGACAGAGAGGGCGAGGACGTCCAAGGAATAGATGGGTGGACAACATCACTGAGTCCCGGTGAGATACGACAGGCGGCGGCTGACAGAGAAAGATGGCGTGGGATTTTGGGAGTGTCTTCAAGTGTGCCCCAACGACCTGATGGGTTACGGGATAAACTGAACTGATACAGCAGCAATGATTACAATCAATGCAATCACTGCAAGGATCAAGTCACACACTGATTCTAACCCATATCATGCTATGTCTCCAATGGTAGCCGTAAAGACTTATTCACCTGTCTGATTGTGTGATCAAACTCTCAACTCTATCAAATAATGACTGTACCGAAACCTCGCTTAGTGTCTTTGATGGAAATGTAGGGAGTACAGGAGTTGGCCACCACACCTGATAAAGAGCTGAGGTCTTGTACAGGGCTAGTACAAGTCTCTGACACTGCATCCTTGAAAGGAGTGAGTGCTATTGGATTACCTTTGCCTCATCTCTCCACAATCATTTACCTTGCATCTTTTTTAACACCTGCATCCATTAGCAGTCATATAACAATGTACATCTCTCTTTCTGTTCTTCCTCTCTCTCTCTCTCTCTCTCTCTCTGTCTCTCTCTCTCTCTCTCTCTCTCTGTCTCTCTCTCTCTCTCTCTCTCTCTCTCTCTCTCTCTCTCTCTCTCTCCCTACTTTGGTTTCTGTTTCTCTGCACTATCAATAAACAAATTTGACTACCAACTAATGTGTGACAAAAATGAACTGTTGTGATCATGTAAGAAATTCCAATGTTCACTGCCCACTGCTAGGCGCAACACAAAATACACAAGGAAGTAAAGCTCACGAACAAAAACTAGCCTTGAAAATCTGTCAACCGTAACGGTTATCCCAACAACAAACTATTGGTTATGTTAAGGTAAGAATGTAAAAATACATTGCCAACTCGCTGTTCATACTCATGGATGTATCAAATAATACAACAACTGCAGTCGGGGATGAAGTGGTAGAAACTTTATTTTAAGAGAGAGATCTCAGCTTTTGTGAAATGAGGGTAGCCAGTTCCCCTGCTCGCTGTCTTGACTTAATTACATATTAAAGATAGGTAAATTTAGTTCCATATCAGTAATTACTGGCACATATGAGGTACTAGAGACTTCATTGTTCGGATGCACACACGAATCCATACACTGACCAATACGCCCTGATACCGCCTTAAAGACTACAGTCTGGGGTGGGAAAGGGCGAGCCTTTGTCAATAGAATCCAGAAAGGCAATCCTTAATTGGAACCAAAAACTTCAGCTTTTGTTAGAACCACTTCTTGTCCCTATGTCAAATATTTTCTAACAGTAAATCAGGTTCTCAGTTACAGCTGGGTTGGTTGGAACCACCCTCCGTAAGCGCTTGTCCCAACGCAGCAATGCTGCTTGCGTCTAGTCCGCTAAGAAGGAAGCCATTCTGCCGGCTACATCCAGCTCATACCGGATCTGGGATCTGTACGGGGGCTTCTGCTCCTGTAGAAGAATGTCGACGAAAACTAATGCAAGGGATATAACCCAACAAATGTAAAAATAAGTCGTATTTAGAGTTATCCCATCATAAAAAATTTGCGTGAGAGGTTCTGGCTTGGGCATCTCCCCTCTTTATCCAGGTACAACCTAGAACGAGTGAGCTATGGCCCTACACCAGAACCACATGGACGTGTACATTGGCATCTGTACACTGAAGGCGATAGGTGTTAATTATCCACCCGACCAAATTTCTCACGCTTGCTGTCGTCCTCGTGCACGACATATGGGGAGGAACAGCTCGCGACCCCAGGCGCTCGCCTCGCGGCGATTGTGACAGCAAAGCCGTGCTTATCACAAGAACTGAACCTTGGACCTTGACCGGCGTCGAAGTCATGGAGCGAACTAGACAAGTAACTGGCAGAAGACAACACTGGCTGCTCCTGTAGCTGTTAATATTAATGTTACAGTTAACATATATGCTGATGCTTGTTTAAGCTGGCTCTGTTGTGATAACAGCGTCTTGCATATTGTTTTCAAAATGTATCTAATAATATCCATAAAATGCAACTAAAAGGTATAAATTACCCAAGAGTAGAGTTCTTCTAGTATGCTGCATTAAACACACACAAACTATTAGAATAATTTGCTTATTTGAGTGTAATTATTATATTTTGTATATTATTGTGATGCATTTATTACATCCCTTTCTTTTGAATACATAACCATTGTGACAAAGTAAACATTGTCCATGTAAATACAGTTCACTACTAAGCCGTGAAACTATTATCTAGTTAACCGAAGATTCTGTGCTGACAGTTGTTTGTGAATAAGCGTGCTTATATTATGTGTGTGCTACTTCATAAATTGTTCAGCGTTGGATATAATGAGTATATGAAAGAAAAGGTATGTAAACTTTCTTTTTATACATTTCTCAAAGATTGTTAATCTCACTGTGGATATTCAAACTTTAAACTGTACTTTTTCGAGAACAGCACACCCATTACCATCATTATAATAACACCAGTGATATGGAATCATGCATGTTCACTGTTGGCTAAATAAATGTAAATGTAATAGTAATAATATGTCATTTGAAACACTTAAAAATCAAACTGAATCTTATTCTAGTGTGTGAATTTTCATTGTTAATTTTTTTAGTTTACAACATGCATAAGTTGGCATGTTAAAGAATGTAACTAACAGCTGCTAAAGTACACATTCATGCTATCCTGTGTATTGATGAAATTCCTTGTTGCACACATTTGGTATATTCGAATAATGGTACTATTAACAGATACAAAAAGGCAAAGGCCTGGTAGTAATACATGCCTTATTATATCAGAAATATATTTGCACATATGTCGGCACTACGTCTTCTGCTGAATACATTTCCAGGCAGAAAATAAATTGGTTTGATCATCTCATGAGAATGCACCCTCATCATCTTCCACTGGTGGCTTACAGTGCTGGTAGATCTGCCTACAGGGTAATAAGATGGCCGCGAGGTAGGTGGATAGATAACATTACAGTGATTGTGCAATGACAAGGGATCACATTGACCGACGCAAGGCACTTTGCGCAGGATAGATGACTTAAGCGCCCCACAACGCTAAATGGCACAAGTGGAAAGAAAACTAACTAACTAATTAGCACATACACATATTTCTTTGTGTGTTTGTGTGTAAGCTCTACATTATAGACAAATTTTAATAAACGTTATAATACATTTTACATACTGTACCTGGTGGGTTTTTTTAAAATGCAGCTTTAGAATTGCTTGCAGAACCACTTTATTTGGTTTTGTTGTTGATGCAACAATTTAGCTACTTCCAACTCAGTAGGAGGTTGGTTTATTTTTAAATGTCGGAATGTCCAAACCTAAGGCTTTGAGAGTCTTCAATGCTATTGAGGTTTACATGTTCACAGCAAGATAATATGTAGGAACTTAAAGACTGGTGTTGATGTGTTAACTTGGGCATAGTAAGATACTATGTAGTAGATTAAAACTTGGTGTCCATCTGCTAACATGTGGATAGTAAGATCCTATGTAGTAGATTAAAACTTGGTGTCCATCTGCTAACATCTGGATAGTAAGATACTATGTAGAAGATTAAAACTTGGTATCAGTCTTCTAACATGTGGATAGTAAGATACTATGTAGACTCTTAAGACTTAGTACTGGGCTGTTGACGTGGGGTTAAAGTGATCATATGTAGAACATTAACGCTCTCAATTTTGGTCCACTAACATGTTAAAAGTATTCTTTCTTCTTTGCTATCAGGATCCTTTGGTCATGTTATTTCTACAGACCAGTTGTCAATATGATGTGTGTAGTCTTCACCAGATCAGAGTTGCTGCACAGCAACTATTGCCTCAGCTCCGCACTCTCTGACTACATCTGACATCTCACTTCGCTACAAAAGAAGTATTCCTGTAGAATATTTTAAGAATTCTGTTCCACATGGGCACTCATCAGTGTATGAGATCTTTAGTCAGTATAGATTTTCTAGTATTCTTCAGTGTCCAGTTTTCAAGCCAAATAAGGTAATTTGTTGGTTTCTTTTGAGTTAGTGAATTCTTTCCATTGGTGTATTTAATGATTACTGCTGATGTTTAGATGTCTTAGGTGTCAGTAGTAAGATAATGCTAGTATTTGTTTGTTAATTTGTGGGTAGTAACATGATATGCAGGACAGTAGAGCTCACCTTTGGTCTGTTGGCATGTGAGTAGGAAGATACTATATAGGATCTTAAAGCTCGGTGTCGGCTTATATCTTGTGTCATGCTGATACTGATACTATATAGGACCTTAAAGCTCGGTGTCGACTTACATCTTGTGTCACGCTGATACTGATACTATATAGGACCTTAAAGCTTGGGGTCACCTTACATCTTGTGTCACGCTGATACTATATAGGACCTTAAAGCTCGGTGTCGGCTTACATCTTGTGTCACGCTGATACTGATACTATATGGGACCTTAAAGCCCGGGGTCAGCTTACATCTTGTGTCACGCTGATACTGATACTATATAGGACCTTAAAGCTGGCGGTTGGCTTACATCTTTTGTCACGCTGATACTGATACTATATAGGACCTTAAGGCTTGAGGTCGGCTTCCATATTTGTCACGCTGATACAGATACTATAAAGGACCTTAAAGCTCGATTTTGGTTTACATCTTTTGTCATGATGATATTAAGATACTATATAGGACCTTAAAGCTTGTTGTGAATCTGTTAACATCGTGACTGTTAAGATACTATGGGGACACTAATGTTCATGATTGGCCTTAACTTAACTTCATTATACTGGTTTAGAATGTTCTGCAGAGTCTATATACAACCAGTTGATTGCTATTTGTGAATGCATTAACTGGCTCTAATTCCATTACATCCTGCGGCAATGCATTTCAGGAACTTACCACTCTCTCACTACATAATTTTTTCAGAATATCTAATATGGACCTGTCTTGAAACAATTTGTAGCTGTGCCCTCTTGTTCTTGTAGCCAGCCATGTTTTAAAAACTTGGTATAGTGTAATTTATTCTTTTCCATTAATTAATTTATAAAAGATCTTGTCAAGTTATGTGGCGCATAGGACATATGGTGTTAGGCCCATTTTATTTTGTAATCATCGGCATATAGTGGATGATGTGGTCAACATCACACCGGCCGGCTTTACTTCCCAGATTTTTCTGGTACCCAATTTCGGTAGCTGAGTCGACCATAGGGGCCAGTTTGTGATTAGAAAAAAAAAACTAAATTAATATAAACCCTTGTATTAATTCGCCGGTCTGTTAACATGTGGTCGATAAGATATTGCTTAGGACAGTATTTTTTTTTAAATGTTGTTGTTGACATTCGCCATATTTCTCTATTCCCGAAGACCCTGTGCGTTGCACTACAGTTTTTATTTTGCACTTGTTAGCCCAGTGCATCCGACTTTAGCATGCATTGTATTTTAGTGTCTGCTTCCACCTACATTTTCTAAGGATTTGCTTCTCCATGGAAACGGCCGGTGCTGTAATGGGCATCGAACCCAGCACCTTCGGTATGTAAGCCGTGTCAATTAACCACTAGCCCATGCCATCCTCGCTTAACACAGTAAAATTCTTCATCGGTCTATATCTGTTGACATGTGGATACAAAGAAACCGCAGAACAACAAAGATTGGTGTCAGTCTATGAACATGTGCATAGATGGTTTATAGGTGTGACATTATATCTCGGTGCTGGTCTGTTATCATGGGGACAGATGAAATATCTCGGTGCTGGTCTGTTAACATGGGGACAGATGACATTATATCTCGGTGCTGGTCTGTTAACATGGGGACAGATGACATTATATCTCAGTGCTGGTCTGTTAACATGGGGACAGATGACATTATATTTCGGTGCTGGTCTGTTAACATGGGGACAGATGACAAATTTCGGTGCTGGTCTGTTAACATGGGGACAGATGACATATCTCGGTGCTTGTCTGTAAAAATAGGGGACAGTTAGACACTTTGTAGGATGTTAAAGCTCGGTGTCAGTCTCTTTACATATGGAAAGAAAAATACTATGCTAGTTAGTTAGTTTAGTTAGTTTTCTTTTCACTTGTGTTGTTGAACGTCTTGGGAAGCTTAAGACGTCAATTCTGCGCCAAGTGCGTTGTGTCGGTCAATGTGAGCCCTTGTAGCTGCACAATCACTCTATCATCTATCCACCTACCTCACAGCCGCCCTCTTGTCCTGTAGCCAAATCTGCCAGCACTGTAAGCTATCTGTGGAAGATTATGAGGGTGCATTTTCATGAGATGACCAAACCAACTTATTTTCTGCCTGGAAATGTAAACGGCACAAGACGTAGTGCGGTCCATACTATGAATGTCGTCGATCCACATTCTGTCTTTCTTGGTAACACTGATGATCTTCCTTTCACAAGTCAAAATTCTGCTCCCACATGCCTTAGACAGAGGCCATTTTTGACAGTGGCAGCACAGAGTCTGCATAAATAAACTGTTTATCAGCTGTTGCTTTGTTGCCAAACTAATGCTCGGGTTCCTAAGCCTTGGTGACAGCTGATAAGTTACCGCAGATGCTTTCTGACACCTAGTCTCAATTTTCTTGTTGATCTTGCCGTCTGCCGAACAAATACTGCCCACATACTTGAACTCATTTAAATACTTTGCAGGATATTAAATCGCATAGTTAGTCTGTTAACATAGGGATAGTAAATACTTTGTTGGATATTAAATCTCAGAGTTAGTCTGTTAACATGGGGATAGTAAATACTATGTTGGATATTAAATCTCAGAGTTAGTCTGTTAACATGTGGATAGTAAATACTATGTTGGATATTAAATCTCAGAGTTAGTCTGTTAACATGTGGATAGTAAATACTATGTTGAATATTAAATCTCAGTTGGATCAAATCTGTTGACATACAAATACTATGATGATGTTATGTAGAACAATAAAGATAGGTGTCAATCTGCTAACATGGATACAGTAAAATGCTATGTAGGAATATAAAAATAGGTGTCAATCTGCTAACATGGATACAGTAAAATACTATGTAGGACCATAAATATGGGTGTCAGTATGTTAACATGGATATAGTAAAATGCTATGTAAGACATAAAAGCTTGATTAGGTCTGTTAACATGATGTTGATTTGTTGCCATGTGGAAAGTAAGATAATATGTAGGATGTTAAAGGTTCTTGTGAGTCTTTTTATATGCAAAATGTAAGATTCTATTTTTAACAGTAAGGCTCTGTGTAGGTCTTAAAAACATATGGATAGTATGATATTATTTAGGATATTAAAGATTGTTGTCAGTCTGTTAACATGTAGGCATCAAGAAAACATAAGTTCATTAACAAACGGTGTCAGTCTATTAACATGTGGGCATCAAGATAACATAAGTTCACTAACAATCTGTGTCAGTCTGTTAACATGTAGGCATCAAGAAAACACGAGTTCACTAACAAACTGTGTTAGTTTGTTACAAATGTGGATAGTAAGATATTATGTAGGACATTTAAATTCAACATTGGTCTGTTAGGAATTTGGAAAGTAAGATATTATGTAGAGCATTAAAATTCAACTTTGGTCTGTTAGGAATTTGGATAGTAAGATATTATGTAGGACATTAAAATTCAACATTGGTCTGTTAGAAATTTGGATAGTAAGATATTATGTTAGTTAGTTAGTTTTCTTTCCACTTGTGCCGTTTAGCGTCGTGAAGAGCTTGAGTCGTCTATCCTGCGCCAAGTGCGTTGTGTCGGTCAATGTGAGCCCTTGTCATTGCCCAATCACTCTGTCATCTATCCACCTACCTTGCAGGCCGCCACCTTGCCCTATAACCTGATCTATCTACCAACATTGTAAGCCATCAGTGGAAGATGTAGGACATTAAAATTCAAGATTGGTCTGTTAGAAATTTGGATGGTAAGATATTATGTAGGACATTAAAATTCAACATTAGTCTGTTAGAAATTTAGAAAGTAGGATAATATGTAGGATATTAAAATTCAACATTGGTCTGTTAGAAATTTGGATAGTAAGATATTTTGGCCATGTCTGAAGGTCAAAGGTACTTGCAGATACCATATTACAGGGCACAGTATAGGGCAAGCAAAGATGAGGATCTCTGAGAAAATTAATGGAAGATAACATCTATGAATAGACTAACCTACGACTCAAGGAGGCACAAAAGCAACTGCAGACAGAGAGGGATGGCGCAGGATTGTGGAGGTGTCAGCAGGAGTGCCCCAACAATCTCAAGAGATCACAGGATGAACTGAACTGAACGGAGACACTATGTAGGACAGTAAAGATTGATGTTGATCTGTTAAAATATAAATCGGAATATTGAAAATGTTGGTCAGTATTTCTCATGGTAGGTCTACTAACATGTGGATAATAAAGTACTATTAGGTCAGGTCATACCCTAACCGGTGAGGTCAATGGGGCACACATGAAGACTCCCTCACAACTTCACGCCATGCTTCTCTGTCAGCGGCCTCTGCCTGTGCCTCTTCTGGTCGGAGATTGGTCCATTTTTTTATGTTGTCCTCCCACCTCTTTTTGGGACGACTTCTTCTTCGTCGTCTGCCTTGCACCTTTCCGTGCAGGATCGTATTTGCAGGACCATTTGATCTCAATATGTGACTGTACCCAAACGAGTTTCCTTCTTTTGACAATTGCCAAGACGTCTTCAAAAGGGCCTACACAGTATATTAATGCTCAGGTTCCGTCTGTTAACATGTGGATAATAAGATAATAGGTAGGAAAGTAACGTTCAGTTTTGGTCTACATCTTAGGACATGTAGATAGTGAAATACTATCTAGGTCTTGTGGATAGTGAAATACTATCTAGGTCATGTGGATAGTGAAATACTATCTAGGTCATGTAGATAGTGAAATACTATCTAGGTCATGTGGATAGTGAAATACTATCTAGGTCTTGTGGATAGTGAAATACTATCTAGGTCATGTGGATAGTGAAATACTATCTAGGTCATGTAGATAGTGAAATACTATCTAGGTCATGTAGATAGTGAAATACTATCTAGGTCATGTGGATAGTGAAATACTATGTAGGTCATGTGGAGTTTATGATGGTGAATCTAAATGGACCTCCACTGCCACAAGTTAAACCTACTAAAGCCATTGATAAATGGTACTTCAGTGCTAAAACTACCAAGCATGTGCAAGGACACAAACGCCATGCCTCTAATAGCAATACATTTTTTCTTAATATGAAAAATGCTAATACTATTTAAGTATTACAATATATTTTGTTTTGGAACACATTGTTCTGTAGAAATAACGGTGAAATAGTGCCTAGTTAAAAATTGTTAACTTAATTTGAAGGACTGGTGAGCCGCTCTAAAAGTGTTAAAGCCATGTTCTTGGCCCGAAGCAAGGATGACCTATTTTTTAACAAAAATTCAAAGCTGTTCTGTAAATTTTGCTTATTTAGTCTTAATAAAAAATCAGTGATGCTACAAGGATAGACATTTAGAAGTATACTGCCATATGGGGAACTTGGCTTGGCTTCGTTCGTTCTCAATCTCCCGCTACTAAACCCTAAAAGGGATTAAGCAGCAGAATGTAGTCCAGAGAAAGGAATGCATTGTGTCGTAGTTTACAGCTTGACTGCGATATTTGCACCTTTCCGTCAAACACATCCGACTTCAGCAAGCATTTTTTTAGTACCGGGTTAGCATTCCCTCTTCGATCCCTTCTCCTTAGCCAGTCTGCTCTGTTCCAGCCTGTTATCCAGGATAATCGCGTGTAGATGTAGAAGGGTCTTGGCAGTTCTGGTTCGCTGGCCCTGACGCTAGCAGTCAGCTATGGGTCGATGACCGCTGCAGCTCATGCGCTGCATACGGGGAACTGAGACGCTAGTCTAGCCAGGCACAACATACTGACCAGGACGTCGTGTCAGGGTCAGGCACAATACACTGACCAAGACCATAATCTCGCTTCCATGTAGCCTTCCCTAGAAACAGGCTGTTTTCAGGCAGTCTTGCTGGCGAGGTGTGATCTCCGTAATAGTGCGCAACACGCAGATGTAAAACCGCCATGAAGGCCACCTTCATCGCCATGACAGAGACGGGACGAAAGCTACCACAGCCTGCCACTTAACTCTTTTCAGGGCGCACAAAAGAGTAAACTTACTCATTGTGGGTAGTGAACAACAACATCCTCTGTCTTAATTGTACGCTGTCAGACGTCAACTTGAATTTGTTCGAAGAAAGAAGCGGTCATCCTGAGGCTGTCAGACGTCATTTTGAATTTGTTAGAAGAAAGAAGCGGTCATCCTGAGGTTGTGAGACGTCAAGTTGAATTTGTTAGAAGAAAGCAGCAGCCATCCTAAGGGTGTCGACACTGCCATAGAGCTTGTCTAGTATTGGCACTGGTGATGGTCACATGTACTTTCTCTAGTCCTCGTATGTCGGGTGAATTTGAAGCAGATGTTCTGGAGTCATTTTCCCTGTACCACAAATGCATTCATCAGTAGCACCTATCTTCAGTTTATTGAATAGATGGTACCTTAGTCTGTTGTGGCCTGTGCGGAGTCTGAAGACTACCATCTGCTCTCTTATGTTCAACTGGTAATAGGCATAGTTTTTTGTGTAGCCAGTATGTTCTGTTTCCCACTTGTCCATGTATCTGGCCCTAATAAACCTTTTGGACTCTTCGTAGGTCACACTAGAATCTGGTTGTGGTAGTCTTGCACCTTCTTTTGCCAGACTGTCTGCCACCTCGGTGCCTTGGATGTTAAAGTAGGATGGAACCCACTGTACCCCTACTATTTTGGTTGTGGACTGCTGGCATAATTGACAAAGTACTGCTCTTAAGTTATTAAGTTATTTATTTTTCTGGCTTTTTAGTGCTGTAACCACGGACAGGGCATCTGTAAATAAGCAAAAACATCCAGTCGCAAATTTCCGTGTTTCGTTCAAAAGTACTCCCGTCTCAAAGTTGTAATTCAGTTACAAGCTAGTTAACGGGTATTTTGTGAAAAAGGAAAACTGGACTGCTCCACACCGATTGCTTAATGGTGTGTAATGTGTTGTTGGATGCCCGTGATGAATTACGTTACTATTTTGTGAGCCTGACGGTCGTTAGGTGACGTGTTGCAGTAGCTTTCTTCACTTACCAAGTGTGCTGATGAAGGTGGATCGGGATCCTCCAAGAGATTACGCTCACTACTACGGAAATCACGTTGCTTACCACATCGTTAGCCAGTGTGAGACAGCCTGTTTTTGGGGAGAACTGCATGGAAGTGGGGGGGGAGGTCCCTCGTCAGTGTGTTTACCTGACCCTAACTAACATTGTATGATCAGTATGTTTTACCTGTTCGTGACTAACATTGTCTGTTCAGTATATTTTACCTGATTCTGACTAACATTGTCTGATCGGTATGTTTTACCTGACCCCGGCTAACATTGTCTGATCGTTATGTTTTACCTGACCTTGGATAACATTGTCCGATCAGTATGTTTTATCTGACCCTGGATGACATTGTCTGATCGGTATGTTTTACCTGACCCTGGATAACATTGTCTGATCAGTATGTTTTACCTGACCGGGCGTAGGTCTCCTTTCCCCATGTGTATTCGATGTTGTCATATTTCAGTGGCGATTCAATAAATATTTCGTTTTCCTGTAAAACAAATGGAAAGAATCTACTTCATTATTAACTGATGAGTTTGAAGAGCACATTCATGTCTTTGGAGAATGTGACAGTATGAAGCTAATAGGGCTCGTTTGCATCATGACATCCAAGAACCTAAAAAGATAAATCCACTTATACACAAAACTAATCTACTATAAATATATCAAAATTCGCGTTAACAAATTCACTGTTACATAAAACTGGTCTCTTATAACAGTGTGGTAACAATAGGCTGAGAGATGATTATTTTGAAAGACAGCTATGTGTGTAGCAACGGTAAGGCCGAAACTTGATGTTTTGACAGAGGTCTCAGTGTGTAATAACTGTGTGGCACAGACTTGACTGTTTTGACAGAGATCTGTGCGTAGTAGATTAATTATATTATTGAATTTTTGTATTGCTGTTTGTGTTGACAGAATTATAACTTGTGGAACAAAAGTGAGACAAATTGTCATGTATTTTATCTTATTAGTTCTACTGGTCTACTAAAATAGCAATAGCACGCAAACAAATCAAACTAGAACATTCAAACTTGTCACGTCCACAGAAACTAAAATAAAACTTTCAAACTCTCACAGCTGACCACATCAATTAAGCTAGAGCCTTCAAACTTTTACAGTAGTCCACAGAAATCATACTAGAACGTTCTTCTTCATCTTCGTACGCTGTCACACGTCAACTTGAATTTGTTCGAAGAAAGCAGCTGTCATCCTGAGGCTGTCGACACTGCCATAGAGCTTGTCTAGTGTTGGCACTGGTGATGGCCACATGTACTTTCTCTGGTCCGTGTATGTCGGGCAATTGTACAGCAGATGTTCAGCGGTCATTTTCCCTGTACCACAGGTGAATTCGTCAGTGCCCCCTATCTTCAGTTTATTGAACAGATGGTACCTCAATCTGTTGTGGTCTGTGCGGAGTCTAAAGACCATGACCTGCTCTTTTCTGTTCAACTAGTAGTAGCCATCATTTGTTGTGTAGCCAGTATGTTCTGTTTCCCATGTGGCCATGTATCTGGCCCTATTAAACCTTTTGGACTCTTCGTAGGTCACACTAGAATCTGGTTGTGGTAGTCTTGCACCTTCTTTTGCCAGTCTGTCTGCCTCCTCGTTGCCTTGGATGTTACAGTGGGATGGAACCCACTGTACCACTACTCTTTTTGTTGCGGAATCCTGGCATAGTTGACAGAGTACTGCTCTTAAATCATTAAGATCAGTATTTTTCTGGCATTAAACAGGACTATCTGGCTTTCATTGCTTTTTACTGCAGCCTTCAGTGCCTCTGCCTCCGCTCTGAAATTGCTAGAGAATTTTCCAGTTGCCACTGACAGTGTTATTTTTCTACCATTTGTTAGGCTCAGGAATACCCATCCCCCTCCACTCTGTGTTGTGTTTATTACAGAACCGTCAGTGTAGGCATGGGTCCAGTCCATGCTTGGGTAGTTTTCTGCTATGTACCTCAGGGTTATGTCTCTTCTTTCTGTTTCAGATTGGCTGTTATTGTTTCCAATAGCTGGTATATTTTCCACCACCTCCGGAATTATATGCTGCTTCCATGTGGGTTTGCGTACAGTAGGGATGGGCTTTGGTGTTGTTATGGTGTTCATAGGGTCTTCGCTCATCTTTGCTTTGGCAATTTCTGCAAAGTTTCTCCGCTTTAGTTTCCCTTTTCCAACTCTATTTAGTCTCTGTTGCATTGGATGGTCTGTCAGTCTTCTTAGTTTCTCTGCTTGCTGTTGGGCTCTGCAGTCTCTTCTGTCGGTCATGGATTGCAGATTTGTAATCTTTTCAAGTTCTACAATTGGCGTTGACTTCATGCCTCCTGTTATAACTCTCATGGCTTGGTTTTGAAATTTGCTAATTTTATCAAAGTTCACCTTTGCTGCTGTTGCCCATGCCGCAATGCCATACTCAAGAACTGGTCTCACTCTTCCAGTGTACAGTTTCTTAAGTATTCTTTCGTCTGTTCCCCAGCTTGTGCCAGCAAGTTTCTTCGTGATTGCCATTCTTTGTCTGGCTCTCATTCAGTTTCTCTCGATCTGACTTTTCCATGTCATGCGCCGATCAAATGTAACGCCCATGTAGTTTGGTTTGTCGTTTGGCCGCAGATATTTGCCGTTCAGACTTATTTTGGTGTTCTGTGGTTTATTTGAAAGCGAGAATATCGTACATGTTGTTTTTTCTTCATTTATTTTGACCAGCCATGATTTCGCCCACTCATCTAATGATGTTAGGGCCTTCTGCATCCGATTGTTTGCTACGGTGAGATTTTTTTCAGAGGTCCACATAGCCAGATCGTCTGCAAACATGGAGATGTGGACTCTTCTTGGTATATTCTCTATGATGTTGTTTATATACACCAGAAAAAGTGTGGGTGACAGTACTCCCCCTTGGGGTACTCCTTGCTCCAATGTCACCTTTTTGCTCATCTGCCCTTGTACTTGAACTCTGGCTGTTCTGTTTTCGAGGTAGTGGCTGATCCATCTGTGCATTTTTCCAGATGCTTCATTTCTTCGTAGCTTGACACCTTGTCAAATGCCTTCTCTAGATCCACCCAAAACCGCTACTGGATGCTTTTTCTCTTGATAAGCACCCTCTATTTCCTGTGCTACGAGAGTGATCTGGTCCTCAGTAGATCTGTGTTGTCTAAATCCTGCTTGCTGTGGAATTAGTATGTGTTTTTCTTCCAGATGCCACATCAGTCTGGTGTTTATCATACGCTCCATCAGTTTACCTACACAGCTCAGTAGACGGATAGGCCTGTATCCATTTAGATCTGTTCTATCTTTTTCTTTCTTTGGTACTGGTATAAGTACAGCATCTTTCCATGCCTGCGGTACAATTCCCCTTTTCCAGCTTTGGTTCAGGACTGACAATAACTTCCTCTTTGCTGTTTGGCCCAACCCCATCAGCATTTCATTTGTTACCCCATCTTTTCCGGGCGATTTCTTTTTCTTTAAAGTTCTCATGGCCTCATTCATTTCATTCATCGTTAAGCTAGAACGTTCAAACTTTCACAGTTGTGCACATAAAAAGAGCTAGAGCCTTAAAACTTTCACAGTAGTCCCCAGAAGTCAAGTTAGAACATTCAAACTCTCACAGTTGTACACATAAACCAAGCTAGAACATTTAAACCTTCGCCGTAGTTCATAGAAATCAAATTCGAACCTTCAAACTCACAGTAATCTACAGAAATCAAGTTATATAGGACCTTTAAGCATTCACAGTAGTTCACAGAAACAAAGAAACTTACTTGGGATACCATCAATTGCGACCACTCCCAGTATATGCCTGGTTAAGAATGACTGTACATATGTAGCTGATTCGAGCATCTATGACAAACGAAAATCGGTGGCAATGAAAATGCGACGGCGAGTTCTAACCGACTAATGACCACGAGTCACGGTCTGGTGGCTGGAAAAGTGAGAAAGTAGACTTAATGCGTGTCAATGAGCAGGTGTGTTAAGTTAGCTAGCTTTAACCGCATCCATTTTACCGGCCTTTCACGTCTTTTCTTTGATGGTCACAAAGCCATTTTCTATCTTATCCAAGTATCTCTAGATGTTGACCTAATCTTATTCAAGTATCTCTAGATGTTGACCTAATCTTATTCAAGTAGCTCTAGATGTTGACCTAATCTTATCCAAGTATCTCTAAATGGTGACCTAATCTTATCCAAGTATCTCTAGACGTAGACATAATCTTACCAAATATCTGTAGACGTAGACATGATCTTGTCCAAGTATCTCTAGACGTAGACATAATCGTATCCAAGTATCTCTAGACGTAGATATGATCTTGTCCAAGTATCTCTAGACATAGACATAATCGTATCCAAGTATCTCTAGACGTAGACATAACCTTATCCAAGTATATCTAGACGTAGACAATCTTATCCAAGTATCTGTAGACGTAGACATGATCTTATCCAAGTATCTCTAGACGTATACATAATCTTTTCCAAGTATCTGTAGACGTAGACATGATATTATCCAAGTATCTCTTGACGTAGACATGATCTTATCCAAGTTTCTCTAGACGTAGACATGATCTTATTCAAGTGTCTCTTGACGTAGACATAACCTTATCCAAGTATCTCTAAACGTTAACCACATTTTCATTTCTCATACAGTGGATCCATGAGCACTACCACACATGACAACGTCAAGGTAGACAGACTAGCAAAGAAGGGATAAAGACAAGAACTGCCGCACGCTGCGACATCCCTACAATAGCCAAACAGCTCATACCAGCAAACAAAGAGACGTGTCTAAACAGATAGACTATGGGAAACACGGGAATGGAGATCACAAACGGCAATTCTCAATCTAAATTACAGCATCAATCAACTCACATAGAAAGAATCATAGTACCATTTTCTGGATGAGAGACAAACACATCCCACGTAACATGTACCTGAACATAATCCAACCACAACACACACCACAGTGTCAGCTGTGTACACACCCATATGCCACAGTTGGTCATTATCTCTTTGACTGATCGGCTCTCAGCTATGTTAGGAGAATGCTTCTTCCTATGAGGCCAGATAAATGGCACTAGACAACAACTAACAACCACGTCCAGACACCAGTATATGGCATTGGGTCGAAGGGTGTGAGCACCGATGCTTCTGGATCCGTAACATAGTCTGGTCAGGCAAAACATACTGATCGGACATGTTAGTCAGGGTCAGGTAAAAAAACAGTAAAACAACAACAAATTATAAGAAACAGGCATACTTCTAAATGACACTTCACATCGGATCCACAACTTGGGGATTGAATGTTAAGTTTTGATTGCAGTTATTCTTTTATAAGTCTAGTGATAATGCGAGCTTAATATCACATTGTGGGCTTCTGCATTCACAAGTAAAAACAACTTTGGTTCTCTGTATAAGTGAAATCTTACCTCTAAATCAGCCATATAATCGATGTACTACAGTAAACACAAAATCTTACCTCTATCTCACTATAAAATCGGTGTACTGCAGTAAACACAAAATCTTATTTCTATCACCGTATAATCGGTGTTCTACAGTAAACACAAAATCTTACCTCTATCCCACCATATAATCGGTGTTCTACAGTAAACACAAAATCGTACCTCTATCTCACCATATAATCGGTGTTCTACAGTAAACACAAAATCTTACCTCTATCCCACCATATAATCGGTGTTCTACAGTAAACACAAAATCTTACCTCTATCCCACCATATAATCGGTGTTCTACAGTAAACACAAAATCTTACCTCTATCCCACCATATAATCGGTGTTCTACAGTAAACACAAAATCTTACCTCTATCCCACCATATAATCGGTGTTCTACAGTAAACACAAAATCTTACCTCTATCCCACCATATAATCGGTGTTCTACAGTAAACACAAAATCTTACCTCTATCCCACCATATAATCGGTGTTCTACAGTAAACACAAAATCTTACCTCTATCCCACCATATAATCGGTGTTCTACAGTAAACACAAAATCTTACCTCTATCCCACCATATAATCGGTGTTCTACAGTAAACACAAAATCTTACCTCTATCCCACCATATAATCGGTGTTCTACAGTAAACACAAAATCTTACCTCTATCCCACCATATAATCGATAGGAAAGAATCGGCACCAATCACATAGACTGGCGCAGCACTATTGCTGAGGGTGTTAAAAGACAAGTCATCAAGAATAGATGAGGCCATCCAGAGATGCTCGCTCTGCAAGTCAACTCAACCCTTCTTCAACCCCGGTGGAAGGAGGTGTCTTATTTCCCTGTACAAAGTACAACAGACAATTCAAGACTCAGAATGGCTTATTTAGCCATCTGCGAACTCATGTGAACAGTTTACAGTGAATGCTGACAAAGCGGTCCTCATCGATTACGATGGACTAACAACAATCGGTGTATTACAGTAAACACAAAATCTTACCTCTAGCCCACTGTATGGTCGGTTTACTACAGTAAACACTAAATCGTACCTGTAACCCACCATATGGTCGGTTCACTACAGTAAACACAAAATCTTATAAAAAATATTTCCTTTGTTGCAGGTTGTGCATTGTTTACACCATACGAAAAACAGGACCACTAATTGAGTCGTCACCGGATTCTCCCGCGCAACACTTTGTTGAGACATTTCGCATCTACTACCACTTATCCTACACGATGCCCAGGACTCATCACCCGTTGTCGTGGACGATCAACGCTAAAGGCACTAGTTGGATATACTGATATCTTGGCTTGACTTGGAGCACGAGGCACCAACTGTAGCTGATCCTCTTTCTTGTCTTTTTTTCACGCCAGCCGAAGCACAGCGGTACCAGCACAGTCGACCTCCATCAAAACACCTGCGACAAAGAACTTTGCATGCTCCTGCAGTAGTCGATTCTGTAACTATTGTCTAGCATGATGAGGCTGCTAGTATAATGCACAACTATCTTTAGTCGTCCATTTTAATGCATGCATGGAATTCATTGAATCGAATCAAAATCATTTTCCTTCATTTCTTGAATCACATGTCCAGCCCTGTAGTTTACTTAACATAACGAGCTTTTAGAAAACATAATTCTTCTCATTTGCAGTACGGTAGAATTAATTGTTACATTGTTTTTTTCCCACGCCCATGCACAACCCTTAGTCTCATCTTACAACTTGCAAGGCATTAAATACTTTACCTTATTTTCTTCACAACTCAGTAGAAATAAATACATCGCCCACCTTCACATATTTTGTTCTGGACTGTGGCAATATTTGGCAGTGGTTATATCCTTTCAGTTGCCAAGTGGTCTTCAAAAGGCCATATTGCTGATGTATTTCTATCTCGATTTTCTCATTTGTAACTCGATCTTTGTACGTGACGTTTAAAAGTCTTCGGAAACATCTCATCTCCAAGGCCTGTATCCTTCGCTGAAGGTCAGCTGTACCTGTCCATGTCTCACAAGTATATATGGATTATTGACAGTGCCAATGTACGCATTAATCTGATTTTCGTGCATAGTGCTAGCCGTTTATCTTGCCAGATTTTGTTAAGCCGTGCAAGCGCCGTTATTGTCTGTTCTATTCTGGCCAACACCTCACATTTTTATCCTTCATTACTGACAATCGAACCAAGATATTTAAAACGGAAACTCGATTGGTACGGTCACATATCGAAATCAAATGGTCTTGCAAATACGATTTTCCACGGAAAGATGCAAGGCAGACGACGAAGAAGTCGGCCCAAAAAGAGGTGGGAGGACAACATAAAAGAATGGACCAGAAGAGGTACAGGCAGCAGCCGCTGACAGAGAAGGGTGGCGTGGAGTTGTGAGGATGTCTTCATGTGTCCCCCAACGACCTCACCGGTTATGTGATGACCTGATCTGATATCCATTCCCAGTAAGGGGCCACGGGATCCACTGGTGGAGGTAATCTTATTGGCAGGTGTGAAACATGCGGCAACAGCGATAAAAAAAGATATGAATGTAGCTTTCCCAAAGTGCTCAAAATCACGGTGTAGCTACATTGGCTTACAAACGGAGAACATGTCTGTGTTCAGAATCCTGAACCTGCAGGGACGGAAACCTATGGGATGTGAGTCCATTTAAAGTATTTACTGACTGGGGATTCACCAGAATGTAAGATGCAAAACACTTAGTTCTTCGTATTAGGAAACACAGTGAACGATGTAAACAAAATATGTGACATTGTACTGTACTTAAAATACTTGGAATACTTGTATTCAAACATGCATGTTTAGGTGATCAAGATGCTGTGCAGCGCATGAACTGCAGTGGTCAGCGACCCATAGCTGTCTGCTGGCGTCAGGGCCAGCGAACCAGAGCTGCCAAGACCCTTCTTCACCTGCAAGCGGTGATCCTGGATAACAGGCTGCAACCGAGCAGACTGGCTAAGGAGAAGGGATCGAAGAAGGAATGCTAACCCGGTACTCACAAAATGGTTGCTGGAGTCGATTGTCTTGGACCGAAAGGTGCAAATATCGCAGTCAAGCTTTAAACTACGACACAACGCATTCCGTTCTCTGGACTTCATTCTGCTGCTTAGGCCCGTGTCAGGGTTTGGTAGCGGGAGATTGAGAACGAACGAACGAAGCCAAGCCAAGCCAAACATGCATTAATATTGCCAGGTAACCGAAGGCTTGGGCTGTGTAGTAGGTTTTTAAGAACTTCCTGCGGCTTACTATATAATATAATACAATATAAACGGTATATTGTTTTCTCTAGTTTTTCATTCTATGTTTTTGATTAAACGATATATACGAATTAAGTCAGTAAATAGATCACACATCGATATGGAATAGCTGAACGACGTAGCTGATAGTTTCTAAAGGTGTCAAAAGTTAGCAGCAACATCCAGATTTGTGATTACTTATTTAGCAGACGCAAGGTGTCGCATGCACGTGCGTAGCCGAGATTAAATATGGCGTTCTTTCTCACAAAGTACATTTAAAAAAAACAGCTGTTGGGTAGTGGGGTTTATTTAAGCGGGTGGGAAGAGAGAGACAAAATGTACTTCAAATGATATTCATAAGGAAATGCTTTCTGTTTATGGTGCGAAGTGTTTGCCAGGTAAAGTGGTGCAATAATTGTCGATAAGTTTTCTCAAAGACGCTTTTAAAATGCTTATAGAAGCCCTACCTGGGCATCCTGTTAAGATTACAACAGAAGCATTTGTGTGAAGGGTAGAAGAGATGATTTTAGCGGAAAGAATAGCAACTATGGACAGTGCAGCAACTGCACTACTGTGTTCGTGTGGTTTAGTCTACAGCATAATGCACGATCGATTGAATTTCTGGAAAGTGCGCTCATCATGGGTACCCAGACTATGGCCGTTTGCGCCTTGACAGACGGTCAGTAAGCTGATCTGTTGAAGAGATGGCGGTGGCAGCACCTGTCCTGGAGGAACACCGACTTTCGTCTCTGATTTTGCTGATTCTCGATTGACAGTGTAAACAGAAAAAGTTCGATTTGTGTGGTGTAGGCTCCTTTCTGTTGCGTCGCTTGTCTTCCATCTTTGTCAGACCTAGCTCTGATGCCCGTTCTCAAGGTCGCTCTCCATGTAGCTCTATCCTCTGCAATCTCCTCCCAGGTATTTGGATTGATCGTAAAATCGTTCATGGATCTTTTGCAAATGTTCTTCTATCTTAATTTAAGCCATCATTGGGATCTGGTACCCGATACAAGTTCACCCAGTAGTAACTGCTTCGGAATGCGGGTATTTGACATTCGTTTCGCTTGACCCAACCATCTCAGTCTCTTGTTGCTCAGAGTCGAGAAAAGGGAAGGTATCATGGCACGTTTCAGTATTTCCGAGTTGGTCACCTTGTCCTGCCATCTTATGTTCATAATACTGCGAAGACATCGCATATGACAACTGTTTAACCTCTTCTCGTGTCTTGAAGCAGTTTTCATAAGCAGTTTTCATAGTACCCAGGCTATCGACTGGCGAACGCAAATAGAACCAAATGAGCCATTTTTTTCCTGCACTGATTAAGCACTTGAATAAATGCATTAATATTGGTGGGAATTATGTTAAGATATACGGGACAATGTTAGTGCAACAATAAATGGTTTTCAAATTCGTATCTAATTTATTTTCTTTTAATTGCCGATTGTGACCGATTTACTGACTTGTATGATGCTGGTATGGCGGAGAACATGTTCTGAAGACTGGGGTATCTTTGAGTGGGGCAGAATGAGAGCACGGCGCTCATCCATCCATCTGTAGAACAAAATGTACGATGTAAGACGTCTGAGACAGACCACCATGTTTAGAGGGAGATTTACGGTAAACTCTTTTAAACAATCAGTTCAAAGGTGGTCATTTGGAACATGTTCTGAACCTTTGACGCAGCAAATGGTTTGATCACATTTATTTCCATGTTTGATTTTCTGTATTGGATAATCATTAGTTGTGTTCTAATGAAAACTAATAAAGTTATTTCTTTGTTACGTTTGAAATGGTTTGTTCGGGTCATTTCGTTTGTGAGCGACTTCTTTTTCTACTACTTCTATTTCTTTGTCTACTTCTTTTTCTACTTTTTTTCTACTTCTTCTTTTTCCACTTCTTCTTCTTATTATTATTATTATTTTTTTTTCTTATTCTTCATCTCCTACCACACCTCCTCTTCAGCTTCCTCCTCATCATCATCTTTTTCTCTAACTCTCCACCTCCTCCTCCACCTTTTTCTTCTCCTCCTCAGCCTTCTCTTCCAACATATTTTTTTCTTCTCTTCACCTACTCCCACATCTCTTCATTCTTCTTCTCGGCATACTCATCCTTTTCGTCATCTTCTTAATCTTTTTTTCTTCATTTTCTTCTTCTTCTCCTCCTTCTTCTCGACCTCCTTAGTCTCATCCTAATCTCCTTCATCGTCTTCTTTGTAGTTCGTTCTGAAAAGGTTTTGTAGCTTGCAGCAAGGCTGCGCGATACATCTAATTGCATGTGGCTTCATTCGGGAGACTGCATGGCCTAGAGGTGAAGCGTCCGTGTCCCACTCTTAACGCACCGGGCTCAAATTACACTCGTGTCCAGTTTGGCAGACATGGGTGGTTTCGCTCCTCCACGCTCGGAAAGTAATGGCAACCTACCGTACTACACACTTGAAAAGAAATTTGTAGGTGACGGTTGTAAGAAGCGGCGTTCTGCAAAGGACATGCTACTTACTTTTACTTTGTATTCTGGTATCGAGTATGCCTTTCCATATGCCGCTTATCCCTATAGTCATCACGTAATGTGCAGGCAAAGTATTTCACTCCGTATAAAAGACAGGATTTTAAACACGTGCGCTATCGGTAATTCATGTCCCTTTTTCACTCCCGCCGGAGCATAAAGTCACCACTACAGGTGATCTTCTTTATAAAATGTACACCAAAGCATTGTGTCTGCTTTTGGTAATGTGGTTTCTGTAACAATTTATTTGACACGGTACACTTTAGCCCCATGTACAACTCTCTTTCGTCACCTTTTACCACATGCATGGATGTTCAGGTGTGTACTTTTCTTCCCTACTAAAGGGTTCTGGGACCCACTGGGGAAATCCCCTCGGTTAGAAGACAACGAATCTAAGCCGCGTATTCGCCCAGACCTCACAATGCAGTTACATTGTAATAACGTATCCTGCTTCCTAAACCGTACACTTGTATAGGCTCGAAGGACTTATCATTCCCGTAAGGGGTTTTTGCGTTGGGACTACCCTTGCCTTATGTCAAGGTCAAGTATGCAACACCGAATCAAAGCGACCTAGATAATCGGCGCTATTTATGTTCTGCTCTGCATGCAGCGCTCTGCATGGGCATTAAAACGTATAGTGACCTGGAATCAAAACAACACTTGGGAAATCCTTATGCAGAATTTCAAATACTCTGAACAGCTCAATTGAAGAAAAACAACTGAGTTCTCAGCAACAAAAACGTATGATCAATTAAATCGTTCGGGTCAATGTCGCAGTGAACTGAAATCAGCTGTCAAAGACTGCTTGTGTTATGGTTAGCAGACCAGGATTGTCGATTCCTCAAAGCGTCACCATGTATACACCCTGTCGCATACGATGAAAGGACTAACAAATAAATAATTACGCAGCTACTTCCTGGTCCCATGTGGACACATTGACATGGGTAGCGGGAATTCCCCAAGTGCAGAGATCGGCAAACATATTTGATCAAATGCCAGAGTAAGTATTTTAGGACATGTAAACACTCGAGAACATGTGTGTAGGAAGACCTACTTAAATAACAAAGAAAATAAATCATTTTCACACATTTTTTGAACAAAATGTAAAGTAATAATAATAAGAATAATTATTTTCAATGCAGCTCAATTAAATAGAATAATAATCTTGCTTATTTCACGTGGGTTTTCTGGTAAAAATTCCCCTGATCTCTGGGTAGTGAGATCGGACTCCCATGTTCAGTGTTGAGCACGTAATAAATATTTTGGCAGTTAGAAATCGAAAAGAGAAGGTTTAAATTCAAGTTAAAAATATATCCAAATTATGTGCATCTTCCCCAAGGCCTAGTAAGCCGCAGGAAGTTGTCAAATACCTATAGCCGAAGCATTCAGCTACCTGGCAACATACATTAACATGCCTATTTGATTATCAGGATTCCAAGATAGGATTTCACCAAATTTGGGTTCAAAGTTAGAACACCCTAGCATCAAAATTGATTGCAAATGTTCATCTGTTAATGCCGATCTGTTTTGAGATTTTACGTATTTCATCTTTCAAAATGTCTTTTCACACAGGTAGGTGCTGCCAGATACAGATATAAATCCGCGAGTAGATGTTTTGTTTTTGTTTAAATATTCATCGCTTAAAAGACATTTACATAATTTTTAGATTCTTCTCTTGAAATATATCGTTTAGCGTGTCATCACAAGCAGATTAATCACTTCTAAATGAAAGTTTGATGGAAGCTGCTCAATTGCACATACCTTTACATTTTAAAGAATTTGAAAACGCAAAATCCATTCTTAGCTCGAGAGCCTTAAAAAATAAACGACGGGCTGGATTTGACTCGTGGGCAGTAGCACGCCCTCCTACTTTAGTCTTCCTCTTCTTCTCGTTCGTCTTGCTTTTTCTTGTTACATCTACACGGGAAGTCCAGTTTTATTGATAAAGGTTGCTGCATTGGAGAGCTTTTCAAGACTTCCAAACAGCTTAGTGTGGAGGCTCGGCTCCGTGGGCCAGTTCTCAGTACGCAATTGGCTAAACACATAACGGTCTTGTAGGATATGTTTGAATTTCTGTGCTGCCTGCTCGCACACATATATACTGGCTATGACGCCAATTTTAGCCGGTGTAAGTGGCTATTCAATACGTTATGTCCCATTCTCAAACGGAGCAGGGTCACTTGTTCTGTTCGATCAAGACAGTGATAGTTGTCCCTCGTTTGCTCAACTTTCCCTATGGCTTGGATCTTCTACTTCTTCTTTGCGTTCGCCTTATTTCTCTATTCCCCAGTGCGATGAGCGTTGCATTGTGGTTTTTATTTTGCGTTTGTGGGCCCAGTGCATCCGACTTCGGCATGCATTTTATGTAATGGTTTGCTTCCTCCTGCATTTTCTAAGGGTTTGCTTCCCCGAGGTAACGCCCGGTGCTGTGATGGAGATCGAACCCAGCACCTTCGCGTTGTGAGCCGTGCCACTTAACCACTAGCCCACGCCGTCCCCTATGGCTTGGATAAGTGTCTTCTTTTCTTAGAAGGTCTTTGTTTTGTTCGTGTTGTTCTCGTGTTGCTCTCTCGTTTGCCTCTCTGTCTGCAGTCTCCTTTCCTGGTAAGTCATAGTGTGATGTAAGTAAAGAGGTTTATCATAACTAACGTTGTGGTAAGAAAGTTCTCTGAAAAATGCCATTAAAAACGGAAGAGAACATCTGCCTTTAAAACGTCAATACATAGAAGAACAAACCCTCTTCTCTGTACAGAAAAGAAAACAAATAAAGAAATATTAGAGGTGCATATACAATTTATGAATGAAATTACAGTCAGACAGTTAAAACATTATGACCACATCAGAGGATATAATACAAGTCCGAAAACATGAATTGAGGGACACGTGCAGAGCAGACGTCTTTTAAAACAAGTTTATTGGCCATCGAAAGCGACGATTGAGTCATCATCAGACGTTTTTGTCTTGATGATGTAACTTGTGCTGTATTTGTATTCAGGTGAGGAAGATGCTGCGCTGGTCATCAACCTCACTTTCTAGTCATAAGCTACCTTGTACCAGTGGCAAGAAGGTAAGTAGAGACGACTGCAGGTAATTCAGGATGCTCTGGCCCCACCTTCTTTCAGACAAGGAATACCTTGAAACCTACAGGGCTTGAACCCCGCCCTTTCCGTTCATCGCTTTGAGATCCGAGTGCATTACCTCTGACCACTGCGATCCCGCAGAGCAAACTAAATGTGGGTTAACACCAATATAATTGGGAGGAAAGCAAGAAAAGATGGAAAGGGAAAACTTCCAGACCTCACCAAAACCTGGCATATTACACCATCAAGGCAAGAGACGGAGAACGTTGGAGATCATTTGCAGCCGACCTTTAATATAGACATGGCACTTGAATTATTGTTGTTGTTGTTGAATGCCCATAGTGAGTAAGTTAACTCTTTTGTGCGCCCTGAATAGGACGTTAAGTGGTGGATTGTAGCAGCTTTCCTAACATCCCGAGCGTGCTGATGAAGGTTGACCACCATTTTTCAGGCGGGTGGGCTATGCTTTGATTCATTTGCGTGAGGCTAACTACTACAGGGATCACGTATTCCAAGTACAGTACAATGTGACATATTTTGTTTACATCGTTCACTGCGTTTCCTAAGACGAAGTACTAAGTGTTTTGCACCTTACATTCTGGTGAATCCACATTCAGTACGAACTTTAAATGGACTCACATCCCATAGGTTTCCTTCCCTGCAGGTTCATGAATCTGAACAGAGACATGGTCTCTGCTTGTGAGCCAATGTAGCCACACCGTGATTTTGAGCACTTTGACGAAAGCTACATTCATGGACTTCACATTCATAACTTTTCTATCGTTGTCGTTGCATGTTTCACACCTGCCAATAAGATGACCTCCCCTAGTGGATCCCGGTGTCCCTTACTGGGAATGACAGGTTATCAGGTCAGGTCAGGTCATCCCGTAACCGGTGAGGTCGTTGGGGCACACAAGAAGACATCCTCACATCCCATGTCACCCTTCTCTGTCAGAAGCCGCTGCCTGTGCCTCTTCTGGTCGGAGATTGATCCATTCTTTCATGTTGTCCTCTTACCTCTTTTTGGGCCGCCTCTTCGTCGTCTGCCTTGCACCTTTTCGTGGAGGATCGTATTTGCATGACCATTTCATCGCGATATGTGACCGTACCTAGCGAGTTTCCGTTTTAAATATCTTGGTTCGATTGTCAGTGATGAAGGATCTTCTTCTTCGTTCGTTCTCAATCTCCCACTACCAAACACTGAAAGGCCTTAAGTCGCAGAATGTAGTCCAGAGAACGGAATGCGTTGTGTCGTAGTTTATAGCTTGGCTGCGATATTTGCACCTTTTAGTCCAACACATCCGACTTCAGCAAGCATTTTTTGTGTACTGGGTTAGCATTCCCTCTTCGATCCCTTCTTCTTAGCCAGTCTGCGCTGATGCAGCCTGTTATCCAGGATCACCGCGTGGAGGTGTAGAAGGGTCTTTGCAGCTCTGGTTCGCTGGCCCTGACGCTAGCAGTCAGCAATGGGTAGCTGACCACTGCAGCTCTTGCGCTGCTCAGCATCTTGATCCCGATGAAGGATCAAAATGTGAGGTGTTGGCCAGAATAGCACAGACAGAAGCGGCGCTTGCACGGCTTAACAAAATCTGGCAAGATAAACGGTTAGCACTATGGAAGAAAATTAGATTAATGAGTACAATGGTCCAGTCAACATTCCTCTATGCTTGTGAGACATGGACAGTTACAGCCGACATTCAGTGACGGAGATGTTTCCGAAGACCTTTAAACGTCACGTACACAGATCGAGTTACAAATGAGGAAATACAAGATAGAATTACAACAGCAATAGGGCCTTTTGAAGACCTTCTGGCAACTGAAAGGATATGACCACTGTCAAATATTGCCACAATAAGTCTAGGACAAAATATGACAAGGTGGGCGATGTATTTATTTCTCCTGAGTGGTGAAGAAAATAGGATAAATTATTTAATGCTTTGCATGTTATAAAATGCGACTAAGCGTTGTGCATAGACGTGGCAAAATAACAATGTAAAAATTATTTTTACCGTACTGCAAATGCGAGGAATCGTGTTTTCTAAAAGCTGGTTATGTTAAGTAAAATACAGGGCTGGACATGTGAGTCAAGAAATGACGGGACGTGATTTTTATTTGATTCCATGAACTCCATACATGCATTGAAAGGGACAACTTAAGAGAGTTGTGCATTATACTAGCAGCCTCATCATGTTAGACAATAGTTACAGATTTCACTGCTGCAAGAGCATGCAACGTTCTTTGTCGCAGGTTTCTTGATGGAGGTCGACTGGATTATGTTCAGGTACGTGTTTTGTGGAATGTGCTTGGTTCTCAGACAGAAGGTGGTACTATACTTCTGTCTAAGTGAGTTGATTGCTGCTGTAATATAGATTGGGGCTTGCCGTTTGTGATCTCCATTCCCGTGTTTCTCATGGTCCATTTGTTCAGGCCTATCTTTGTTTGCTAGTATGAGCTGTTTGGCCATTGCAGGGAGGTCGCAGCGTGTGGTAGGTCTTGTCTTTATCCCTTCTTTGCTAGTCTGTCTACCTTGTCGTTGTCATGTGTGGTAGTGCTCATGGATCCACTGTATGAGAAATGAAAATGTAGTCTGCGTTTAGAGATACTTGGATACGGTTATGTCTACGTCTAGAAATACTTGGATAAGGTTATGTCTACGTCTAGAGATACTTGGATACGGTTATGTCTACGTCTAGAAATACTTGGATAAGGTTATGTCTACGTCTAGAGATACTTGGATAAGGTTATGTCTACGTTCTAGAGATACTTGGATAATGTTATGTCTACGTCTATAGATACTTGGATAAGGTTATGTCTACGTCTAGAGATACTTGGATAAGGTTATGTCTACGTCTAGAGATACTTGGATAAGGTTATGTATACGTCTAGAGATACTTGGATAAGGTTATGTCTACGTCTAAAGATACTTGGATACGATTATGTCTACGTCTAGAGATACTTGGACAAGATCATGTCTACGTCTAGAGATACTTGGATAAGGTTATGTCTACGTCTAGAGATACTTGGATACGATTATGTCTACGTCTAGAGATACTTGGACACGATCATGTCTACGTCTAGAGATACTTGGATATGATTATTTCTACGTCTAGAGATACTTGGACAAGATTATGTCTACGTCTACAGATACTTGGTAAGATTATGTCTACGTCTAGAGATACTTGGATAAGATTAGGTCAACATTTAGAAATACTTGGATAAGATTAGGTCTACGTCTAGAGATACTTGGATAAGATTAGGTCAACATCTAGAGATACTTGAATAAGATTAGGTCAACATCTAGAGATACTTGGATAAGATAGAAAATGGCTTTGTGACCCCCAAAGAAAAGCCGTAAACGGCGGCCAAAATGGATAGGGTTAAAACTAGCTAACTTAAGACACCTGCTCAATGACACGCATTAAGTCTACTTTCTCACTTTTCCAGCCACCAGACCGTGACTCGTGGTCATTAGTCGGTCAGAACTCGCCGTCACATTTTTCATTGCTACAGATTTTCGTTTGTAATAGAGGCTCGAATCAGCTACGTCTATACAATCACTCTTACCCAGGCATTTACTGCGAGTGGTCGCAATTGTTGGTATCTCAAGTAAGTTTCTTTGTTTATGGACACTATTGCGAGTTTGAATGTTCTAGTTTAATTTATGTGGACTATTGTGAACTTTTGATGGTTCTAGCTTGATTTATGTGGACTATTGTGAAAGTTTGATGGTTCTAGCTTGATTTCTGTGGATTACTGTGAACGTTTGAAGGTTCTAGCTTGATTTATGTGGACTATTGTGAAAGATTGATGGTTCTAGCTTGATTTCTGTGAATTACTGTGAACGTTTGAAGGTCCTAGCTTGATGTATGTGGACTATTGTGAAAGTATGAATGTTCTAGCTTGAATTCAGTGGACTAGTGAACGTTTGAAGGTTCTAATTTAATTTATATGGACTACTATGAACATTTGAAGATTCTAACTTGATTTATGTGGACTACTGTAAACGTTCGAAGGTTCTACCTTGATTTATGTGTACAACAGTGATAATGTTGAGATTATAGCTTAATTTATGTGCGCAACTGTGAAAGATTAAAGGCTCTAGCTTAATTTATGTGGACAGCTATGAAAAGTTTGAAGGCTCTAGCTTAATTTATGTGGACAGCTGTTAGAGTTTGAAAGTTTTATCTTAGTTTCTGTGGACGTGACACGTTTGAAGGTTCTAGTTTAATGTATTTGCGTGCTATTGCTGTTTTCGTAGCCCAGTGGTACTAAGAAGATAAACTATACAACATATTGTCTCACTTATGTTCTAAAAGTTATAATTCTGCCAACACAAACAGCAATACAAAAATTCAATCATATAATTAATCTACCACGCACAGATCTCTGCCAAAAGAATCACGTCTTTGTCACACAGTTATTACACACTGAGATCCCTGCTAAAACAATCAAGTCTTGGTCACACAGTTATTACACACTAAGATCTCTGCCAAAACAATCAAGTCTCGGTGACACAGTTATTACACACTGAGATCTCTGCCAAAACAATCAAGTCTCGGTCACACAGTTATTACACACTGAGATCTCTGCCAAAACAATCAAGTCTCGGTCACACAGTTATTACACACTGAGATCTCTGCCAAAACAATCAAGTCTCGGTCACACAGTTATTACACACTGAGATCTCTGCCAAAACAATCAAGTCTCGGCTTTACCGTTACTACACACATAGCTGTCTCTCAGAATAATCAACTCTCGGTCTATTGTTTCTACACTGTTATAAGAGACTAGTTTTGTGTAAAAGTGGATTTCTCTTCTAATGTTCTTGGATGCCATGATGCAAACGAGCCCTATTAGCTTCCTGCAGTACCTATATAATAGTACAGTCACCTTCTCCAAATACATTAATGTGCTCTTCAAACGCATCAGTTAATAATGAAGTAGATTCTTTCGATTTGTTTTACAGGAAAACTAAATACTTATTGAATCGCCACTTAAATATGA
This sequence comes from Ariolimax columbianus, assembly GCA_036924085.1. Lineage (NCBI taxonomy): Eukaryota > Metazoa > Mollusca > Gastropoda > Stylommatophora > Arionidae > Ariolimax > Ariolimax columbianus. The sequence continues at coordinate 19,715,963 of JAVGWX010000005.1, read as the reverse complement.
CAACATCAAATACACATGGGGAAAGAAGACTTACGTCCGGTCAGGTAAAACATACTGATCAGACAATGTTAGCCAGGGTCAGGTAAACACATTTATCAAACAATGTTAGCCAGGATCAGGTAAACACACTGATCAGACAATGTTAGCCAGGATCAGGTAAACACACTGATCAGACAATGTTAGCCAGGGTCAGGTAAACACACTGATCAGACAATGTTAGCCAGGATCAGGTAAACACACTGATCAGACAATGTTAGCCAGGATCAGGTAAACACACTGATCAGACAATGTTAGCCAGGGTCAGGTAAACACACTGATCAGACAATGTTAGCCAGGATCATGGAAACACACTGATCAGACAATGTTAGCCAGGGTCAGGTAAACACATTGGTCAGACAATGTTAGCCAGGATCAGGTAAACACACTGATCAGACAATGTTAGCCAGGATCAGGTAAACACATTGATCAGACAATTTTAGCCAGGGTCAGGTAAAACACACTGACTAAGGAATCCTTCTCCCCTCGTCTACCCCGTCCCACACACATACACACACAAACACACTTCCATGCAATTCTTTCTGGAAACATGCTGTTTCAGCATGGCTAACGATGTGGTGATCGACCTGATCTCCGTAGTAGATAGCGTAATCTCCTGGAGGATCTTGATCCACCTTCATCAGCACACTCGATTAGTGAAGAAAGCTACTGCAACACGTCACCTAACGACCGTCAGGCTCACAAAATAGTAACGTAATTCATCACAAGCATCCAACAGCACATTACATATTATTAACCAATCGGTATGGTGCGGTCCAGTTTTCAATTTTTTTAGCACGAAATACTCGTTTACAAGCTTGTAACTGAATTACAACTTTGAGACGCGAGGACTTTTTGAACGGGACATGGAAATGTGCGGCTGGATGTTGTTGCTTGTTTACAGATGCCCTGTCCGTGGTTACAGCACTAAAAAGCCAGAAAAATACGGAACTTAATGACTTAAGAGCAGTACTTTGTCAAATATGCCAGCAGTCCACACCCAAAAGAGTAGGTGTACAGTGGGTTTCATCCCACTGTAACATCCAAGGCAACGAGGAGGCAGACAGACTTGCAAAACAAGGTGCAAGGTTACCACAACCAGATTCTAGTGTGACTTACGAAGAGTCCAAAAAGTTTATTAAGGCAAGATACATGGCCAAATGTGAAACAGAGCATACTGGCTACACAAAAAATGATGCCTATTACCAGTTGAACAGAAGAGAGCAGGTCGTGGTCTTCAGACTCCGCACAGGCCTCAACAGACTGAGGTACCATCTATTCAATAAACTGAAGATATGTGCTACTGATGAATGCACCTGTGGTACAGGGAAAATTACTCCTGACATATGCTGCAAAATTGCCCGACATACAAGGACCAGAGAAAGCACATGTGGCCATCACTAGTGCCAACACTAGACAAGCTCTATGGCAGTGTCGACAGCCTCAGGATGACTGATGCTTTCTTCGAACAAATTCAAATTGACGTCTGACAGTCTCAGGGTGACAGCTTCTTTCTTGGAACAAATTCAAGTTCACGTCTGACAGAGTACAATTAAGATGGAGGATGTTGTTGTCCAATGCCCACAGTGAGTAAGTTTACTCTTTTGTGCGCCCTGAAAAGAGTTAAGCGGCAGGCGGTTGTAGCTTTCATCCCATCTCTGTCATGCCGATGAAGGTGGCCTTCCTGGCGGTTTTTCATCTGCGTGGCGCTCACTATTACGGAGATCACACCTCGTCAGCCAGACTGCCTGAAAACAGCCTGTTTCCAGGGAACGCTATTTGGAAGAGAGATTGTGGTCTTGGTCAGTGTATTGTGCCTGACCCTGACACGACGTCCTGGTCAGTATGTTGTGCCTGGCTAGACTATCGTCTCAGTTCCCTGTATGTAGCGATCGAACTGAAGCGGTCAGCGACCCATAGCTGACTGCTAGCGTCAGGGCCAGCGAACCAGAGCTGCCAAGACCCGTCTACACCTCCACGCGGTGGTCCTCGATAACAGGCTCCAATCGAGCTTGCTGAAGTCGGATGTGTTGGACCGAAAGGTGCAAATATCGCAGTCAAACTGTAAACTACGACACAACGCATTCCGTTCTCTGGACTACATTCTGCTTCTTTTAGGGTTTGGTAGCGGGAGATTGAAAACGAACGAAGCCAAGCCAAGTTCTCCGTATGACAGGATAACCTCTAAATGTCTATCCTTGTAGCATCACTGATTTTTTAAACAAAATCCACAGAACAGCTTTGAATTTTGTTAAAAAATAGCTCATCGTTGCTATGGGTCATGAATATGGATTTAACACTTTTAGAGCGGCTTACCAGTCAGTCAACAATTTAACCAGTCCTGCAATTTATGTTAACAATTTTTAACTAGGCACTAATTCACCGTTATTTCTACATAACAATGCATACCAAACCGAAATATATTGTATTACTTAAACAGTATTAGCCTTTTTCTTATTAAAAAAAAATGTACTACTGTCAGTGGCATAGCGTTTGTGTCCTTGAACATGCTTGGTAGTTTTATTACTGAAGTAGCATTTATCGATGGCTTTAGTAGGTTTAAATCGTGGTAGTGGGGGTCCATATAGATTCACCATCAAAAACTAGCTTATGTACAATCTATTCAAACCATAATATCATTAATAGTCCTTTGAGAAGCGTTTTGTAGGAACGATTAAAAACTGATTTTTGTACACTCATCTAGCAAAAATGTTTACTCGTCACAAACATTCACTGTTTTCAAGCCCTGATCATGACTATAAAAAGTTCGCACACAAAATATCATTATATTCAGTTAAAGAGATGAAGTTATAAATCGCTAAAGTATGACAATGTCATATACACCAGTAGGGCATACAATTCAACAACCTCCAGTATGAGAATGGAGACGGAAGCAGTGACCACAGCACTGCAATGGATATCTGAGACTTCTATAACAAGGGCAGTCATCGTGACAGACGCGCAAGCCGTACTTCAGAAAGTACAGAAGGGATGGCTTAGGTACGAGTGGATAGCTGCTGTTGAGGCCTAAAACCTCCAGGGGTTGACATGGATCTACTGTCCTGCTCATGCCGGAATTCAGGGCAATGAAAGAGCTGACATCTTGGCTTCATAAGCTGCCATTATGGGCACATTAGTGATGGATAGAAGTGACATTCTGAAATCAATCAATGATCGCCTGCTGGATGAGGACGCCGCAATAAATGAAGCAGCAATCCACAGACTGCAAAATTTCAACATTAAACGAGGTTCGAGCGAAGTGGGGCGCATGGCAGGAAGGCGCAGGACAGTGTATAACCAGCGAGCTACAGGGACCATCAGCATCCACACCTTACGCCATTTGATGAGAGAGATTGAGCACTTATGGGTATGCCAGGAGTGCAGTGACGTCGATTCTTAGAAACAGAAACAGAAATCGCTATAGACAGGCACGCATTTTGGAGCGCACTCGACTAGCACAACTGCTACGTAAGGGGAAGTAAGTCACTTCCACGCAGGTCTTCCATGAAACGCGCTTTTATCATGGCAGGTTGGCTAACGAGGAAGGTGATCGACGCACAGAGGAAATAACACATTGCAAAATCGCATGGACAGCCCGGGTCCTCCTCCATCAGCACGCTCGGGATGTGAGCAAAACTACTGCAACCTTTGTTAAACGCACGTTTCAGCCTGCACAAAAATCTTACTCACTGTGCGCATTCTTCAACAACAACAACATCGACGACGACGGACGACATGTTTCGACAGTCAGAAAATGTTATGTTTGGGGTAGAGGCCAATGATTCATTCACATCTTCAACACGTTTGAGTTGGAAACACCAGTGCATGCACACTTACATGCACACACACAGACAGACACACACAGACAGACACATACAGACACAAACACACATACCCATTGGGGATCAAGATGCTGAGCAGCGCATAAGCTGCAGTGGTCAGCGACCCATAGCTGACTGCTAGCGTCAGGGCCAGCGAAACAAAAGCTGCCAAGACCCTTACATCTACGCGGTGATCGTGGATAACAGGCTGCAGAAGAGCAGACTAGCTAAGGAGAAGGGATCGACAAGGGAATGCTAACCAGGTACTCAAAAATGTTTCCTTAAGTCGGATGTGTTGGACCGAAAGGTGCAATTATCGCAGTCAAGCTGTAAACTACGACACAGCGCATTCAGTTATCTGGACTACATTCCGCTACTTTAGCCCTTTCAGTGTTTGGTAGTGGGAGATTCTTCTTCTTCTTCTTCGTACGCAGTCAGACAGAAACCATTATTTTTTCGAAAAAAGCAGCGGTCATCCTGAGGCTGTCGACACTGCCATAGAGCTTGTCTAGTGTTGCCACTGGTGATGGCCACATCTGCTCTCTCTGATCCTCGTATGTCGGGCAATTTTGCAGCAGATGCTCAGCGATCATTTTCCCGGTACCACACGAGCATTCGTCGGTGCCACCTATCTTCAATTTGTTGAATAGGTGGTACCTCAGTCTGTTGTGGCCAGTGCGAAGTCTGAAGACCACGACCTGCTCTCTTCTGTTCAACTGGTAATAGGCATCGTTTTTGGTGTAGCCAGTATGTTCGGTTTCCCATTTGGTCATGTATCTAGCTCTAATAAGCCGTTTTGACTCTTCGTATGTCATGCTAGTATCTGGTTGGGGTAGTTTTGCACCTTCTTTTGCCAGTCTGTCTGCCTCCTCGTTGCCTTGGATGTTGCAGTGAGATGGAACCCACTGCACCACTACCCTTTTTGATGCATCCTGCTGGCATAGTTGACAGAGTGCTGCTCTTAAATCATTAAGTTCAGTATTTTTCTGGCTTTTTAGCGCTGTGACTACGGCCAGAGCGTCTGTAAACAGGACTATGTGGCTTTCATTATTCTTACCTGTCGCCATTTCTTCCACTGCCGCCCTCAGTGCCTCTGCCTCCGCTCTGAAATTGCTTGTGTATTTTCCAGTAGCGAATGACAGTGTTATTTTTCTACCATTTGGTAGGTTCAGAAATGCTCCTGCCCCTCCGTTTTGTGTTGTAATTGTTACGGAGCCGTCGGTGTATGCATAAGTCCAGTCCATGTTTGGGTAGTTTTCCGTTATGTAAGTCAGGGTAGTATTTCTTCTTTCTTTTTCAGACTGGCAGTTTTTGTTTCCAATACCTGGTATATTTTCTACCACCTCTGGAAATATATGCTGCCTTCAGGTAGGTTTTCGTACAGTAGGGATGGGCTTTGGTGTGGTTAGTGCGTTCATAGGGTCTTCGTGCATCTTTGCTTTGGCTATTTCTGCAAAGTTTCTACGCTTTAGTTTCCCATTTCCCAAATTGTTTAATCTCTGGTGCATTGGATGGTCGGTCAGTCTTCGGAGTTTCTCTGACTGCAGCTGGGCTCTGCAGTCTCTTCTATCGGTCATGGATTGCAGTTTTGTAATCTTTTCAAGTTCTACAATTGGCGTTAACTTCATGCCACCTGTTATAATTCTCATGGCTTGGTTTTGAAGTTTGCTAACTTTATCGAAGTTCGCCTTTGCTGCTGTTGTCCATGCCGCAATGCCATACTCGAGAACTGGTCTCACTCTTCCAGTGTACAGTTTGTTTGTTTGACGGGGTTTCGTCATTCATGGCTCTGATTAACTTCCATAGTTTGTTTCCTTCTGTGTCTAGGTTGAGGCTTTCCGTTTTGTTTTTCCAGCTTTCTCTTGCTGTTTGGTTTAGAGTGTATTTGTATTTCGCCGTGGCGGCTTTGAGGGCGATGTTTGCCTCCATAGATTGTTCTCGCTCTGTCATGTTCCTAGCATTTGTGACTGCGTCTTCCGCTTTTTGCAAGTCATCATTCCAATAGGGCTTATAATTTTTCCTTGCCCCTCTTGGGATGGTTTCAGTGGCAGCTTGCATTATTGCTTTGCTTAGGCTTTCCACCATGGGCTTCATTTTGTTGTTCCGTGTGTTGATGGTTTCACACAGCCCATCTGTCAGACTTGCAAATCTGTCCCAGTCGGCTGGTTTGTAATTCCAACGGGGGAGCAGTTTTGTTTCCTGTGGGCCTACTTCCATATCAATTTCTAGCCTAATTGGCTGTGGTCGCTACCTGCCAATTGGTTTAGCACCTGGCGGTCTATTTTATGGTGAATGTCCATTGTGGAGAAGGCCAAATCTGGAGTCGAGGTGGTATGCCATGTTCTAGAATAGAAGCTAGGGCTATCCTCCGGCCTATTGATTAGATGGAGATTCGTGTCTATCTCCCAATCTTCCACTTCGTCACCTCTGCTGTCTGTGTCCGAGTATCCCCATCGCTCCGAGTGGCTGTTGAAGTCTCCAACTACTATGCAGTTGGAGTCCTTGACTTCCATACTCGAGAGCTAAAGGTCTTTATTTGGTGGTCCGTACAGGTTGAAGATGCGGATCTTCGTCTCTTGAGCCATTATGTCTACTCCTACAATTTCTGCTTATCCGGTGTGATTGACCAATACCGCGCTACTCGGTATGCAGTTTCGGGTCAGTATCAGAACCCCTCCTTTGTGACCTTCTCTATCCAGGCGGAAGGCCTGGTATTCTCTGATTGAGAATTTATGGTTGCTGTTGAGGTGCGTTTCTTGGATACATGCCACGTCAATCTTACCTTCATGCAAGTGATGTGTTAGGGAAAGCTTTTTGTTAATGACTCCCTCCGCATTCCACTGTAGTATTTTGACATCCTACTTCACCAAGTCTCTTTTACGCATACCTGGAATCCATTATCAGTCAATATGGTAAAACCTCCCACCCTCCCTTTTAGCACAAACATCAACGGTACGTGACTTAACAACTTCTGATTCGCAGATATGGTTCTCATTACAGAAACAGACAAAGATGCCAACCAGGTGGTAGCTATGTTCTATTAAGTAGGACTAGAAAAGTGGACTCGAGATGAACCCCTCCAAGACAAAAGTCACGGGAACCGTTTCGTCAACAACCATCCGATCATCCTTAATGGCAAGAATCTGGATCACGTGGAGAAGTATATCTTCCTGGGACCCCTATTGAACATGAGAGCGGCATAAACCCAGAATTAACAAGACGAAACTAAACCATATCCACGACCAGAGTCTGCACACCTCCATATTAAACTCCACAGCGGGATCAAGATGCTGAGCAGCGCATGAGCTGCAGTGGTCAGCTACCCATAGCTGACTGCTAGCGTCAGGGCTAGCGAACCAGAGATGCCAAGACCCTTCTACACATCTACGTGGTGATCCTGGATAACAGGCTGCAGCAGGGCAGACTAGCTAAGGAGAAATGATCGAAGAGGGAATGCTAACCCGGTACTTAAAAAATGCTTGCTGAAGTCGGATGTGTTGGACCGAAAAGTGCAAAAATCGCAGTCAATCTGTAAACTGCGACACAACGCATTCCGTTCTCTGGACTACATTCTGCTACTTAAGCCCTTTCAGGGTTTGGCAGCGGGAGATTGAGAACTAACGCAGAAGAAGAAGAAGAAGAAGAAGAAGAAACTCCACAGTTCTCTCTGCAATATATCATGCCACACTATCCACAACATGTCCTATATAGATTTCACTATTCACATGTCCTATATAGATTTCACTATTCACATGTCCTATATAGATTTCACTATTCACATGTCCTATATAGTATTTCACTATTCACATGTCCTATATAGTATTTCACTATTCACATGTCCTAAGATGTAGACCAAAACTGAACTTTACAGTCCACACAGTTCATTATTATCCACATATTAACCTACCGTTAGCAAGCTTTGATGTCCTACACATTATCTTATTATCCACATGTTAACAGACAGAACCTGAGCACTAATATACTGTGTAGTACTTTATTATCCTCATATTAGTGGACCTACCCTGAGAAGTATTGTCCAACATTTGTATCTTACTATCCATATTTTAACAGAGAAACATCGAGCTTTTCTCTCCTACATAGTGTTTCAGTTCAGTTCAGTTCATCTTGTGATCTCTTAAAATTGTTGGGGCACCCCTGCTGACACCTCCACAATCCTGTGCCATCCCTCTCTGTCTGCAGTTGGTTTTTGTGCCTTCTCTAGATGTAGGTTAGTCTATTCATAGATGTTATCTTCCCATCATTTTCTCGGACATCCTCGTCTTCGCTTGCTCTATAATGTGCCCTGTAGTATGGTATCTGCAAGTCGTTTGATCTTTAGGCATGGCCATAATACCTTACTATCCAAATTTCTAACAGACCAATGTTGAATTTGAATGGCCTACATAATATCTTACTATCCACATTTCTAACAGGCCAATGTTGAATTTGAATGGCCTACATACTATCTTACTATCCACATTTCTAACAGGCCAATGTTGAATTTTAATGTCCTACATAATATCTTACTATCCATATTTTTAATAAACTGACACCGTTTGTTAATGAGCTCATGTTATCTTGATGCCTACATGTTAACAGACTGACACTGTTTGTTAGCAAACTCATGTTATCTTGATGCCCACATGTTAACAGACTGACAACAATCTTTAATATCATAAGTAATATACTATACACATGCTTATAAGACCTACACAGATCCTTACTGTTAAAAATAGAATCATACATTTTGCAAATAAAAAGACTGACTAAAACCTTTAACATCCTAAATAGAATCTTACTTTCCACCAGGCAACATATTAACATCATATTAACAGACCTTACCAAGCTTTTATGTCCTACATAGCATTTTCCTAAATCCATGTTAACAGACTGACACCTATCTTTATTGTGATACATATCATTTTCCTATATCCATGTTATCAGACTGACACCCATCTTTATTGTCCTACATAGCATTTTACTGTATCCATATTATCAGACTGACACCTATCTTTTTTGTCCTACATAAGATTTTACTGTATCCATGTTATCAGACTGACACCTATCTTTTTTTTTTGTCCTACATAGCATCATCATAGTATCTGTATGTCAACAGATTTGATCCAACTCTGAGATTTAATATCCAACATAGTTTTTACTATCCCCATGTTAACAGACTAACTCTGAGATTTAATATCCAACATAGTTTTTATTATCCCCATGTTAACAGACTAACTCTGAGATTTAATATCCTACATAGTATTTACTATCCACGTGTTAAGAGCAGCAAAGATGGCACCATAACATAACAGACAAGCACCGAGAAATAATGTCATCTGTCCCCATGTTAACATACCAGCACCAAGATATAATGTCATACCTATAAACTTTCTTTGCACATGTTCATAGACTGACACCAATCGTTGTTCTGCGGATTCTTTGTATCCACATTTCAACAGATATAGATTGATGAAGAATTTTACTGTCCTAGTGGTTAATTGACACGGCTTTCAACCCAAAGGTGCTGGGTTCGATACCCATCACAGCACCGGAGGTTACCCTGAGAAAGCAAATCCTTAAAAAATGCAGGTGAATGCAGACACTAAAATAAAATGCATGCCAAAGTCGGTTGCACTGGGCTAACAGGTGCAAAATAAAAACCGTAGTGCTACGCACACCGCCTTGGGGAAAAGAGAAATAAGGCGAAGGTCAACAACAACATTTTTTGTAAATACTGTCCTAAGCAGTATCTTATCAACGACATGTTAACAGACTGGTGACTTAATACAAGTGTATAAATTAATTTAGTTGATTTTTTCTAATCACAAACTGGCCTCTATGGTCAACTCAGCTACAGAAATGGGGTACCAGAAAAATCTGAGAAGTAAAGCCGGCCGGCATGATGCTGATGACATCATCCACTATATGCCTTTGGTTACAAAATAATATGGGCCTAACACTATATTTCCCATACGGCGCATAGCGTCACGGGATATTTTATACATTAATTAATGGAAAGGATATATTAGACTATACAAAGTTTTTAAAACATGGCCGGCTACAAGAACAAGAGGGTACAGCTACAAATTGTTTCAAGACAGGTCCATATTAGATATTAGGAAAAATATTTGTAGTGAGAGAGTGGTGAGTTCTTGAAATGCATTGCCGCAGGATGTAGAAGAAGTAGAGTCAGTTAATGAATTCACAAATAGCAATAAACTGGTTGTATACAGACTCTGCACAGCCTTCTAAACCAGTATAATGAAGTTAAGTTAAGGCCAATCATGAACATTAGTGTCCCCATAGTATCTTAACAGTCACCATGTTAACAGATTCACACCGAGCTTTAAGGTCCTACATAGTACCTTACTATCAGCATGACAAAAGATGTAAGCCAACACCGAGCTTTAAGGTTCTATATAGTATCTTAGTATCAGCATGACAAAAGATGTAAGCCAAAACCGAGCTTTAAGGTCCTATATAGTATCAGTATCAGCATGACAAAAAATTTAAGCCGACCCCCAGCTTTAAGGCCCTATATAGTATCAGTATCAGCATGACAAAAGATGTAAGCCAACCTCGAGCTATAAGGTCCTATATAGTATCTTCCTACTCACATGCTAACAGACCAAAGGTGAGCTCTACTGTCCTGCATATCATGTTACTACCCACAAATTTAACAAACAAATACCAGTATTATCTTACTACTGACATAGAGACATGAAAACATCAACAGAAATCATTAAATACACCAATGGAGAGAAGACCCAATTCTCCAGGAATACTTATTTTGTAGCGAAGTGAGATCTCAGATGTAGTCAGAGAGTGCGGAGCTGAGGCAAAAGTTGCTGTGCAGCAACTCTGATCTGGTGAAGACTGCACACATTACATTGACAACTGGTCTGTAGATATAACATGACCAAAGAATCCTGAAAACAAAGAAGAAAGAAGACTTTTAACATGTTAGTGGACCAAAATTGAGCGTTAATGTCCTACATATGATCACTTTTACCCCATGTCAACAGCCCAGCACTAAGTTTTAAGAGTCTACATATTATCTTACTATCCACATGTTAGCAGACTGACACCAAGTTTTAATCTACTACATAGTATCTTACTATCCACATGTTAGCAGACGGACACCAAGTTTTAATCTACTACATATTATCTTACTATCTCCAAGTTAACACATCAACACCAGTCTTTAAGTTCCTACATATTATCTTGCTGTGAACATGTTAACCTCAATAGCATTGAAGACTCTCAAATCCTTAGGTTTGGACATTCCGACATTTAAAAATAAACCAACCTCCTACTGAGTTTGAAGTAGCTAAATTGTTGCATCAACAACAAAACCAAACAAAGTGGTTATGCAAACAATTATAAAGCTATATTTTGTTAAAAACCATCAGGAACAGTATGTAAAATGTATTATAACGTTTATTAAAATTCGTCAATAATGTAGAGCTTACACACACACACACACACATTCACAAAGAAATATGTGTATGTGCAAATTAGTTAGTTAGTTTTCTTTCCACTTGTGTCGTTAAGCGTCGTGGGAAGCTTAAGTCGCCTATCCTGCGCCAAGTTTGTTGTGTCGGTCAATGTGTGCCCTTGTTGTTGCACAATCACTCTAATGTCATCTATCCACCTACCTCGCGACCACCTCTTTACCCTGTAGCCAGATCTACCAGCATTGTAAGCCACCAGTGCAAGATGATGAGGGTGCATTCTCATGAGATGACCAAACCAATTCATTTTCTGCATGGAAATGTATTCGGCACAAGACGTAGTGCCGACATACGTGCAAATATGTGTCTGTTATAATAAGGCTTGTATTACTACCAGGCCTTTACCTTTTTGTGTCTGTTAATAGTGCCATTATTCGAATATACCAAATGTGTGCAACATGCAATTGCATCAATACATAGGACAGCATGATGGTGTACTTTATCAGCTGTTTGTTTACATTCCTGAACATGCCACCTTATGCATGTTGTGAATTAAAAAATTAACAATGAAAATTCACACACTAGAATAAGATTCAGTTTGATTTTTACGTATATCAAATGACATATTATGAATATTACATTTGATATTTATTCAGCCAGCTGTGGACGTGCACGATTCTATATCACTGGTGTTATTATAATGATAGTAATGGGTGTGCTGTTTTTAAAAAGTACAGTTTAAATTTTGGATATGCACAGTGAGATTAACAATCTTTGAGAAATGAATAACAAGAAAGTTTACATACCTTTGCTTACATATACTCATAATATCCAACGCTGAACCATTTATGAAGTAGCACATGCGCAATTTAAGCACGCTTAACCATACCCAACTCTCAGCACAGAATCTTCGGTTAACTAGATAATAGTTTCACGGCTTAGTAGTGAACTGTATTTACAGGGACAATGTTTACTTCCTCACAATGGTTATGTATTCGAAAGAAAGGGATGTAATAAATGCATCACAATAATATACATAATTTAATAATTACACGCAAATAAGCAAACAATTCTAATAGTTTGTGTTTGTTTAATGCAGCATTCTAGACAAACTCTACTCTTGGGTAATTTATAACATTTAGTTGCATTTTATGGATATTATTAGATACATTTTAAAAACAATATGCAAGACATTGTTACCACAACAGAGCTAGTTTAAACAGGCATCAGCATATATGTTAACTGTAACATTAATATTAACAGCTACAGGAGCAGCCAGTGTTGTCTTCTGCCAGTTACTTGTCTAGTTCGCTCCATGACTTCGACGCCGGTCAAGGTCCAAGGTTCAGTTCTTGTGATAAGCACGGCTTTGCTGTCACAATCGTCGCGAGGCGAGCGCCTGGGGTCGCGAGCTGTTCCTCCCCATATGTCGTGCACGAGGACGACAACAAGCGTGAGAAATTTGGTCGGGTGGATAATTAACACCTATCGCCTTCAGTGTACAGATGCCAATGTACACGTCCATGTGGTTCTGGTGTAGGGCCATAGCTCACTCGTTCTAGGTTGTACCTGGATAAAGAGGGGAGATGCCCAAGCCAGAACCTCTCACGCGAATTTTTTATGATGGGATAACTCTAAATATGACTTATTTTTACATTTTATGGGTTATATCCCTTGCATAGTTTTTCGACGACATTCTTCTACAGTAGCAGATGCCCCCGTACAGCTCCGGTATGAGCTGGATGTAGCCGGCAGAAGGGTTTCCTTCTTAGCAGGCTAGGCGCAAACAGGCTGCATTGGGACAAGAGGGTGGTTAAGCGATGTGCGAGTCCATCTTAATAGACTAGAGCAAAGTAGCGCCGCAGCCTGTTATGCGCTATCTATGGTGCTCTAAACAAACCACCTAACCATGGCCGGTGTTATGCCATGTCACACAGTTAGTCGCTTCTGACGATATGTTTTCTGTGAGACACATGCCCTATTCGTGTCCTTATCATATACAAAAACCCCGGCAGACCACTCGCTATGTTGTAATATATGCTATGTTGTAATATTAATCAAATATCCTTGTTAGTGCCAGAATAAGGTCAGTCCTAACATTATTGACTTGCAGATCTTTGAACATTCTGTCACAAAGGAACAATTATTTCATTAGATATGCAGAAGAAAAAGTGGGAATTCCATGGAAACATTGTAAGGAAAGCATTATAAGACCACAGTATAGAGCGTTGGATGTAACGTTGTTAGAGTGGCAGCTTCTCTCATTGAGGTACACGGTTTACTCTTCGGTTGCAACATGTTCCAACCAACCCAGCTGTAACTGAGAACCTGATTTACTGTTAGAAAATATTTGACATAGGGACAAGAAGTGGTTCTAACAAAAGCTGAAGTTTTTGGTTCGAATAAAGGTTTGCCTTTCTGGATTCTATTGACAAAGGCTCGCCCTTTCCCACCCAGACCGTAGTCTTTAAGGCGGTATCAGGACGTTTTGGTCAGTGTATGGATTCGTGTGTGCATCCGAACAATGAAGTCTCTAGTACCTCATATTTGACAGTAATTACTGATATGGAAATAAATTTACCTATCTTTAATAAGTAATTAAGTCAAGACAGCGAGCAAGGGCTACCCTCATTTCACAAAAGCTGAGATCTCTCTCTTATAGTAAAGTTTCTACCACTTCATCCCCGACTGCAGTGATTGTATTATTTGATACATCCATGAGTATGAACAGCGAGTTGGCAATGTATTTTTACATTCTTTACTTGACATAACCAATAGTTTGTTGTTGGGATAACCGTTACGGTTGGCAGATTTTCAAGGCTAGTTTTTGTTCGTGAGCTTTACTTCCTTGTGTATTTTGTGTTGCGCCTAGCAGTGGGCAGTGAACATTGGAATTTCTTATATGATCACAACAGTTCATTTTTGTCACACATTAGTTGGTAGTCAAATTTGTTTATTGATAGTACAGAGAAACAAGAAACCAAAGTAGAGAGAGAGAGAGAGAGAGAGAGAGAGAGAGAGAGAGAGAGAGAGAGAAAGAGGAAGAACAGAAAGAGAGATGTACATTGTTATATGACTGCTAATGGATGAAGGTGTTAAAAAAGATGCAAGCTAAATGATTGTGGAGAGACGAGGCAAAGGTAATCCAATATCACTCACTCCTGTCAAGGATGCAGTGTCAGAGACTTGTACAAGCCCCGTATAAATCCTCAGCTGTTTATCAGGTATGGTGGCCAACTCCTGTACTCCCGACATTTCCATCAAAGACACTAAGCGAGGTTTCGGTACAGTCATCATTTGATAGAGTTGAGAGTTTGATCACACGATCAGACAGGTGAATAAGTCTTTACGGCTACCATTGGAGACATAACATGACATGGGTTAGAATCAGTGTGTGACTTGATCCTTGCAGTGATTGCATTGATTGTAATCATTGCTGCTGTATCAGTTCAGTTCATCCTGTAACCCATCAGGTCGTTGGAGCACACTTGAAGACACTCCCAAAATCCTACGCCATCTTTCTCTGTCAGCCGCCGCCTGTCGTATCTCACCGGGACGAAGGCTTGACCACTCAGTGATGTTGTCCACCCACCTCTTCCTTGGACGTTCTCGCCCTCTCATTCCCGGTACGGATCCAAAGAGTTTCGCGTTGGTATTTCCGTTGGACCTCGCGACGTGACCGCACCAGGCCATCTTTCGTCTTTTGATTGTTGGGAACAGATCTTCAAAAGGACCAATAGCGTTTTCAGCTCTCTGTCGTATTTCTACGTTCGTGACACGATCTTTATATGTAACATTTAGGAGTTTTCATGTATTCTGCCCTGGATATCTGCTGTAAGGGTCGACGTCTCGCAGGCATGCAGAAATATTAAGATCACCAGAGAGCGCTTTAGTCTAACTTTTATGCCGAAGACAAGCCGCTTATCTTGCCATATAGGTTTCAGCCGAGTAAGCGTCGCTGTTGTTTGTGCTATTCTTGCAATTACCTTCTTAACTGTATAGCTTATAGCAATGAATGAATAGACAACATAGCTTCACAAGCCACAGTAGCATGTTAGAATAACCCTCTGAGTTTGAAAGATTAGTTGGCAGGGGCAAGAACTTGAACATAACGATACACATACGTACCTGGGAAATACAATGGATCATACATTGTCATACGAACGACACTGTAAGCGGGTGAAACGAAACTTAACCTTACGTCTTTATACTGGTTTATAAGACCCTGCTACTATTAGAGACAATACCAAAAACAAACAACGAACCACTGTTATCAGAGATCAGATCAGAACTGGGAAAACTCCAGGGATACTCAACAATAGCCCTCCAGTGGCTACCCTCCAAATGCGAAATGACGGGAAACGAGAGAGCTGATGCTCTGGCAAAAGATGGCAGCAAAATGGCACAATTTAGTCATCGAGTACAATACAGAGAAATCAAGAACATCATCAGAAATCAGTATACACACAAATGGAGAGAAGACAGGAACAGAGACAGTACAGCAGACCCAATTCACCAACTCAAAAGAAATCAACAAACTACCTTATTTCGTCTGAGAACTGGACACAGCAGACTATTAGAACATCTTTACCGACTGAAGATCTCACACACCTATGAGTGCCCATGTGGAACACGAGTCCAGAACCCTGAGCATATTCTACAGGAATGCCTAATCTATAGGGAAATGAGATGCCAGACCTGGCCTGAGGATGCAGAGCTGTGACAAAAGCTCGTGGGCAGCCGCTCCGACCTAGTGAAGACTACAGACTTCACCATGGCGACTGGCCTGCAGATATAGCATAACCAAAAGATCCTGAACGCTAAGAAGAAGAAAGAAGAAGACTCAACAGAGTTTGTATACAACCAGTTTCATTTAAATTACCTTGCTCTAAAAGCTATGCGCATTCAATTTATTCTTAAATCCATTAATTGTCTCTGCCCCCACTACCTCATCCCGTGGCAATGCATTCCAAGCATTCACCACTCTCTGACTAAAAACAATATTTCCCAATATCTAAATCTGGACCTCTCTTTAGTTAATTTGTAGCTATGCCCTCTTGCTCTTGTTTTATCAATTACTCTGATCTTCTTATAAACCTGTATTGTCACTTCGAATTCTTCTCTCTTCTAGACACTGATGGCCGGTTTTTCTTAGTCTTTCCTCATAACTGTAGTTCTAAAATCCCACTTTGAGCTCTGTCGCTCTTTTTTGTATCCTTTACATCGTGTATATATCCCCTCTATGATAAGGACTCCACACCTGTACACAGTACTACAGTCTACGTCCAACTAATGCTTTACACAGTTTGACTATCACTTTCTTGTTTCTATGTTTAATATTTCTTTTTATCATACCTAACGTTGCATTTCCCTTTTTTACTGCTACCTGAACTTGCTCCCTCACCTTACCTGTATGATCTATTATAACCCCTAAGTTCCTTTCTTTATCTATCTTTCTAAAATTGTTTTCTCTCAATAAACGTTAGCGCGAAATAATATACTGCGTTATTGTTTGTCCATCGTTTCAGAAGAGGATCGCATTGTCATCTGTCAATCCTGGAGTGGATTCGTAGATCACTGACCAAACCCGAGCCCGAAAGCGTATGTGGCTTCGAGAGCAGAGAAACACTGTCTGATCGTCAGGTGGAAGCCACTTTTCTCTTGACTTTCGTGTCGCTTGTTTCCGTACAGCTTCCCTGATTTATGTATGCTCCATATAAATCGCGACAGAAGAGATTTTCCTTCGCCAGGCAGAGCGATCAGCAGCAATGTTCCCTCAACCATCATAGTCAAGGCGGCAGTTTTTCAGTGAAGCTTCCAGAGTTTCTTTGTAACGTTTTATTTTGCCACCGCGAGCTCGCTTGCCTGACTCAAGCTTACCATATCATATTTTCTTTCGGAGCCGCAAAAAATACTTCTGCATATGTAATCATATCTTGCCATTTTATGTTCAGCAGTTTCCTTAGTTGCTAGATAAAGTGTCTAAAAAGTTTCCAATAAAGCGAGGTCGCGGTGGATTAGGGTTTCTTGTGATCTCTGATCACTGGTATCAACATATTGCTCTTACAACGGAAGCAGTGGAGATGTGGTTTTACAGAAGAATGCTGCACATACCGGGGATTGCAGAGAAGATGAATGATACATGTAAAGAAGAGTAACAAACACAAATACAACTAATTGCAAAGGGCAGAACAATGCAGTCATTCATTTTCGGGCATATTATGAGAAGAGGTAGCTTGGAGCACGCTGTGACAACGGGAAAGATGGCAGAGAAGAGAGACAGAGAAAGCGAGAGAAAAAAGATGTTGGACAGCCTGAGAGACGGAGAAAGACAGAGAGAGAAGATATTGGACAGCCTGAGAGACAGAGTAAGGCCAAGAGAGAAGATGTTGGACAGCCTGAGAGACAGACGAAGGCCGAGAGAGAAGATGTTGGACAGCCTGAGAGACAGTGGAAGGCCGAGAGAGAAGATGTTGGACAGCCTGAGAGAATGGCACGGGCGACAATCAACAACAGAGTTGGTAAACGACACACGAGATAAAAATAGATGGAGGTCCATGATCGCCAACGTCAACCGGCAGGGCACCTGATAATGATGATGATCTTTCAAATGTCCTTTGTTCTTTATCGTGCACAGCTACGAGATCTTTAATAGGTTTGTAGTAGTAGGTGAATCGGTTCTAGTTCTCATAAGATGGTCTTAACATGTTATTGTCTGCCTTGCTGTGTTTGCCCTCTAGTCGTCTTGTCCTTGACTTGCCACTGGGGACGGGCGGCACGAGACGAGAGAGTGAGGATAAAAAGTAGCGCAGTTTATCCTCACTAAAAAATATCGCTAGCAAAGTTAATTATGCCATCATCGTCTACGATGAACGGCGGCCTTTCCCTTTGCCTTGGGTGTTCAGGATGCGTTGTAGTTGGTGAAAAGTTTATGTTGTCACTGTCACTTGCAGCTGTAGAATGAGACTATCTATTAACTGCAATAAGATGTTCGCATGGTTCAGCCTACAGCATAATGCTTGATCTTACCTTGGATGGAGAAGTTTTGCGAATGACGAAGAGGTTTAACGTGAAGTTCAAAGGTGGCTGAGACAGCAGACTCAAGACTTCTTTGCTGCAGGTTTTTGTTCACTGATAAAGCCATGGGATACGTGTATCAATGTTGGTGGGAATTATGCTGAATTCAGGTCAGGTCAGGTCATCCCGTAACCGGTGATGTCGTTGGGGCACACATGAAAACATCCTCAGAACACCACGCCACCCTTCTCTGTCAGCGGCTGCTGCCTGTGCGTCTTCTGGTCGGAGATTGGTCCATTCTTTTATGTTGTCCTCCCACCTCTTTTTTGGAACGACCTCTTCGTGTTCTGCCTTGCACCTTTCCGTGGAGGATCGTATTTGAAAGACCATTTGAGCTCGATATGTGACCGTACCAAGCGAGTTTCCTTCTTTTGACAGTTTCCAAGAGGTCTTCAAAAGGCCCTAGTGCTGTTGTAATTCTCTCTCGAATTTCTTCATTTGTAACTCGATCTTTGTACGTGACATTTAGAAGTCTTCGGAAACATCTCATATCCAAGGCATGTATCCTTTGCTGAAGGTCAACTGTAACTTTCCATGTCTCACAAGCATAGAGGAATATTGCCAGGTCCAGTGTACTCATTAATCTGATTTTCGTGCGTAGTGCTAACCGTTTATCTTGCCAGGTTTTATAAAGCCGTGCAAGCGCAGCTATTGTCTGTGCTATTCTGTTGAAACCCTCGGCGTTGTTGGTCATTAGTTGTGTCTTTCCATGCTGAATTATGCAATAATAAATGGTTTTCAAGTTTATGTCAGATTTAGTTGGGGTTTTATTTAATAGCCATTTGGGACATATTTACTGACTTGCCCTCGTACATTCTCAGGACAGGTACCAGGAGTTCTCCAGAGACCCTGAGAGGACGCCCATGCAATGGACGGGTGGCTACCAGGCTGGCTTTACGGACGGCCGCACGACATGGCTTCCACTTGGTCAGAACTACACGACCATTAACGTGGAGGTAGGTTGGAACAGTCAGGGGTGGTCTCACTCGGTGGTAGTGGATAGAGAGGAGGAGGTTGAGTAGGAAGAGGAGGAGAGGACGATTAAGGAGGGGGGAGGAGAAAGGAGGGTGAGGACGGGGATAATGATGGAGAGAAGGAGGAGGTTAAGTAGGGAGACGAGGAGGAAGATAATCAGGAGGTGGATAATGATGGAGAGAAGGAGGAAGTTAAGTAGGGAGACGAGAAGGAAGATAATCAGGAGGTGGATAATGATGGAGAGAAGAAGGAGGGAGAGGAGGAGAAGAGAAAGGGGTGAGGAGGAGCAGGTGAATGGAAAAGGAGGAGGATTATGAGGAACAGAAGGAGGAGAGGAGGAGAAGGTTAAGAACGAGGAGGGGGTGGAGAAAGGAGGAGGACGTGAAAGGAGAGGGAATATACGTTGGTGGAGGTGTAAGAGGATGTGGAGGAAGGGGACAATGAGGAGGAGAATAAGGAAAAGAGCAGTTTAGAGGAGATGGAGAAAGAAATGGAGGGTAGGACAAAGAAGTGAAGAAGAAGGATAAGAAGAAGTGAAGAAGAAGGATAAGAAGAAGGAGAGAAGAAGGATGAGAAGAAGGATGAGAATAAGCAGGCAGATAAGAAGTAAAAGAAAGTGAGGGAGGGTGAGGAGAAGATGGAAGAGAAGCGTAGGAAGAGAATGAGGAGCAAGAGAAGGAGGACAAGGAAGTGCTGAATAATGTGGAGAAGGAAGAGGAAGGGAGACAAGATCGAGGAGAAGAAAGAGTGGAATTAGAGAGAATAAGAAAGAGTATGAGAGGAGCAGAAAGACGAGAAGCAGAAAGTGAAAGAGGATAAAGAGTAAATTATTACGGTGGAGGTGGAAGAAAAGAAGGAGAAAGAGCGATGTATATAGGAGTGCTACTGAATGCTCATCTCTTCATTTCCTCCCAACAGACAGAAAGAATGTCCAGTGGCATGACAAACCTCAAGCTGTACTCACTGCTTGCTCACCTGAGGACGCCGGCCGCTTTCCAGAGCAGGAATTTTGCGGTACGTTTGTCAGTGGTAACATGTGTACGGGTCAATAGCTAAATCATAATGCTTGATCTGAGTTGTTGTTGTGTTTTATTGCTGTTGTTGTTGTTGTTGTCGTCGTCGTCGTCGTCGTCGCCGTCGCCGCCGCCGCCGCCGCCCACAATGGGTAGGTTACTATTTTGTGCGAGCTTAAAAGGACGTTAAGTGGCGGGTTACAGCAGTTTTCCTCACATCCCGAGCGTGCTGATGAAGGCAGTTGTGCTATGCTTGGCTTCATTTGAGTGTTGCTTACTACTACGGGGATCATGTCGATCTCTCCCCTTGTTAGCCAGACTGCCATGAAAAACACCCGTTTCCAGGGAGGGCTTCTAGGAAGCCGAGGTGACGGTCTTGGCCAGTATGCTTTGCCTGGCACCTGGCTAACACGTCTGATCAGTATATTTTGCCTGACACTGGCTAACATGTCTGATCAGTATATTTTGCCTGACCCTGGATAACACGTCGGATCAGTATATTTTGCCTGACCCAGGCTAAAATGTCTCATCAGTATATTTTGCCTGACCCTGGCTAAAATGTCTCATCAGTATATTTTGCCTGACCCTGGCTAACACGTCTGGTTAGTATATTTTACCTGACCCTGGCTAACAGGTCTGATCAGTATATTTTGCCTGACCCTGGCTAACACGTCTGATCAGTATATTTTGCCTGACCCTGGCTAACACGTCTGATCAGTATATTTTGCCTGACCCTGGCTAACATGTCTCATCAGTATATTTTGCCTGACCCTGGCTAACATGTCTGATTAATATATTTAGCCTGACCCTGGCCAATATGTCTAATCAGTATATTTTACCTGACCAGACGTTAGTCTTCCTCCCCGAGCCGAGTTATAAGAATTTCTAAAGTGTCCGTTTCACACAGTCAGTAAGTAACTCAAATTGCCCCTTTCAAGTTAGCAATACATAACTCAAATTGCCTGTCTCACTAAATCATTAAAAACAATTCAAATTGCCTGTCTCACTAAATCATTAAAAATAACTCAAACTGAGAGAATGAGCGAGAGATAGTGAGACGGAGGAAGAGGAAGATTCTGCTCAGGTGATACATACTTTGAGCCGTATCCTATTGCTAGCTTCGAGTACCAAGTCAGTCAATTCGCCAATTATCTGTGGGAGATGTATGTGACTGAGATGTGAGATGTTTGGGGGCGAAAGTAGTCTAAGGGAAATCTTCAGGTGTGTGTGTGTGTGGGATATTCATGGTTATTTGAGAGATACGTTTTACGGAATAAATTTAAGCCAGATCGGAAAATTTGCAAGCAGAATAGATGTCGTCGATTTGTGTGATGAATTGTCCGGTGGCGTGAGAAATGGTTGACAGATGGTCACAGATGTGGTTTATTTGTGGGATGAACTGTCCGGTGGCTGGAGAAATGGTTGACAGATGGTCACAGATGTGGTTTATTTGTGGGATGAACTGTCCGGTGGCTGGAGAAATGGTTGACAGATGGTCACAGAAGTGGTTTATTTGTGGGATGAACTGTCCGGTGGCTGGAGAAATGGTTGACAGATGGTCACAGAAGTGGTTTATTTGTGGGATGAACTGTCCGGTGGCTGGAGAAATGGTTGACAGATGGTCACAGAAGTGGTTTATTTGTGGGATGAACTGTCCGGTGGGGAGAGAAATGGTTGACAGATGGTCACAGAAGTGGTTTATTTGTGGGATGAACTGTCCGGTGGCTGGAGAAATGGTTGACAGATGGTCACAGAAGTGGTTTATTTGTGGGTTGAACCACAGCCTCAGGTCAGGTTAGGTCATCCCGCAACTGGTAAGGTCGTTAGGGTACACATGAATACACCTTCTCAACCCCACGCCATCTCTCTCTGTCAGCGGCCCTTGCCTGTGCGTCCTCTGGTCTAAGATTGGTCTACTTTCATGTTGTCCTTTCACCTATTTTTGGGACGACCTCTTTGTCGTCTGCCTTACACCTTTCCGTGCAGGATCGTATTTGCAAGACCATTTGATCTCGATATGTGACCGTAACAAGCGAGTTTCCTTCTTTTGACAGTTGCCAAGAGGTCTTCAAAAGGCCCTATTGATGTTATAATTATTTCTCGTATTTCATCGTTTGTAACTCTATCTTCTCGTTTAGAAGCCTTCTTAAACATATCATCTCCAAGGCCTGTATTCTCCTCTACAGGTCAGCTGTAATGTCCACGGCCTAATGTAGATACAATAGTTCTGATAAAAGCCTTGTCTTATAACTGATTGGTTTTGATTTTTTTACTATGTATCTCATATTTCTATCTCCCACTCTCTCTGTCTCTCTCTCCCTGCCTCCCCCCCCCCTCTCTCTTCCCCTCTCTCTCCCTCTCTCTGTCTCTCTCTCTCCCTCATCCTCTCACTCCCTGTCTTCCTCCCTCCCCCTCTCTCTCCATCTCTCTCTCTCTCTCTCTGTATCTGTCTCTCGTCATCTCTTTCTACCTTTACCTCGTTCTCTTTCTTACCGATTCCTGTCTTATAAATAGCTTTAAGAAAAGAAAATGTCTGTAAGACATGTTTGTAGCTCCGTCAGAGGATTCCGATTTTCATATTCAAACCACTCAAAGAACATCTAGAAACTGCTCAACAAATTTGCAAAATGCCTTTCGTGATCAGAAAATTCAACGTCATTAATGAAATTCAGTTATTTTCTTATCAAATCTGCAGAAATAATAATGCGAAACATCATTTATGAAATCTGATTTCTTAAAATGTGTTTGCGATTCGAATCCCAGATGATTTTACATGTTGACCAAAACTGATTAAATTAGATAGAAAGAGCGGAGCATTAGAGTAAATGTGATAACAAAAATTGGAGCAAGGAAAATGAAATACAGTGATAAAGATTATACTATATATATATATATATATATATATGGGGGCCGTTATAGCTGAAGGGTAAGAAGCCTGTCTTTCAAGGAGCGAACGAACGCACTTAGCGGGGTATATTTGAATTCCCCCAATTTCAACTGCGCCCTGTTCTCAATGGGATGCTACGGACGTCTGGTTCTCTCGGAGATGAACAATAGTCTCGAAGGGCCGACGTACCTGCATGCTGTTCACGTAAAAGAATCCTTGGAAGTTGGAAATCGAAAGGATCAGGCTGTTAGCCATTATTTGGGCAACAATTTTAAATATAACTTATTTCCTATCTAACTGTACCAGCACATAGTTCAAAAGAAAGCAACCCCACCAGCATGCAAATTTACAATAGGCCAAAACACGTGTTTGTTTGCCCACTTTGATGCATGTATATGCGTGTTTTGCTCCAGCTGGAGTACAAGGACACAACTGCTGTTGCCCTTACTTTAGCAAGACTTCAACAAGGCAAATTACAGTGGTTTTTCTGAAACAACTTGTTTTACACAATGAGCAAGCCGCGTGCACAACCCTCTTTGGTCGCATTTTACTATATGCCTTGGGGTATAGTGGGCTTGTCTTTTCTCCACACGGAAAGTCAAGGACAAATTATTGTATTCATTCTTATGTCCATGCTTTAACCATGGCCATTTGTAGTTTATCTAGAGTAGTTCATGCTTTGACCGTATCAAATCAGTATCTATATTTAAAGCAAAGAATTTGCAAACCACGTCATTGGATTCGCGTGGTGTTGGGGTTTAAATCGAGCACAAATTTGGTTTACAATCCCAATATACCGAGTTTAAATCGCTTCTTGTCCAGTTTGACTGCGCATGTCCGGGATTGTTCTAGGTGTGACCACTTCTCTGCGTTCAGAAATGATTGACACAATAACTGTACTGCAAAACTGTCTTAGTGAAACACATTACGCAATGAGACACACGCATACATACACTGGCCAATACGTCCTGATATAACCCAAATAACTACTGTCTGTGGAAAGAAACGTACTTCCGCCAGTAGAATCCAGAAAATAACCCTTTAATCAAACAAACAACAAAAACAAACAAAACAATATGAAACATGGTGACCGTCTACTGAAATCCTAGCCCGATGAATCACGAAAAAGTTTTTGAAAAAAGACACAAACTGCTATGGATTCCTTGAAATAATATGTCTGGCTATATTGGACGTTTCCTTCCATAACGTCTGTTTTATCCATCCATATTTTCTTCGCTTAATTATTTGTTATTCCATTGGCTGCTTTTGTGATCTTCCAAGCATGGAGTATAGATCAACTGAAAGGTGACTGTGTTGAGACTTAGCAGCCTAAACATATTCTTAGCTTCTTATGCAATAACTAATACATTGACCATGTGTAAGTCTAACAACGAACTCCCTCCACTTATGTACTTGAGTTCATCTGTATCTCTGTGTGCCCTTACCGGTGAGACTGACTACTCACCTTACCTCTCTCTGAACGAAACGTCTTGTATCCCTAAAATCTGATCAGAAATTACCTGGGTTAAGCTGTATCTCTGTGTGCCCTTACCGGTGAGACTGACTACTCACCTCACCTCTCTCTGAACGAAACGTCTTGTATCCCTAAAATCTGATCAGAAATTACCTGGGTTAAGCTGTATCTCTGTGTGCCCTTACCGGTGAGACTGACTACTCACCTTACCTCTCTCTGAACGAATCGTCTTGTATCCCTAAAATCTGATCAGAAATTACCTGGGTTAAGCTGTATCTCTGTGTGCCCTTACCGGTGAGACTGACTACTCACCTTACCTCTCTCTGAACGAAACGTCTTGTATCCCTAAAATCTTATCAGAAATTACCTGGGTTAAGCTGTATCTCTGTGTGCCCTTACCGGTGAGACTGACTACTCACCTTACCTCTCTCTGAACGAATCGTCTTGTATCCCTAAAATCTGTTCAGAAATCACTTAGTTTAAGCTGAATCTCTGTATGTCCCTTCTGTTGAGACTGGTTCCCTGGCTCTCTCTCACTTCTCTCTGAGAAATGAATTTACTCAGAACGAACTTTCAGTGGTCTAGAGGTAAGGTATGAGGACCCGTGTTTGAATCACGGTGTAGACCAGGTTTTTTTCATGTGGATCATCTGGTAAAAATTCCCCTGATCTCTGGGTAGTGAGACAGGACTTCCGTGTCAATTTCAAACACGTTAAAAATCCCTTGGCAGTTAGAAATTTTAAAAAAAAATAAGCTCAACGGCCGATGCTAGTTAAAAATATATCCAAATTAGTTGTAGCTTCCACCAGGCCTAGCCTGCATCAGGTAGTATCTTCCACCAGGCCTAGCCTGCATCAGGTTGTAGCTTCTACCAGGCCTAGCCTGCATCAGGTTCTAGCTTCCACCAGGACTAGCCTGCATCAGGTTGTAGCTTCAACCAGGCCTAGCCTGCATCAGGAAGTTTAAAATATATACTACGGATAGCCTTCGACTACCTGGTCACACACACCTACAACATGCCTGTTTGAATACCAGGATTTCAAGTAGGACTCTCGTTTTTTAACGAACATGCTTTCTTGGCTTTGACCAATCTCCGTTAGGTCTCACCGTCCGTTAGAGAAAGACGTGAGTTAAAGCAACAATATGCGCCTGACCTGGTCTCGGAAGATCTTTCGTTAACTCAGGCCCTTCTTTAAACATCGTTGTCCAGTTCGTCACTGTTATTTTCGACACACCTTTGTCACCATACACTGCCCAAATTCTGCAATGAATGTCAACTGTTCGACGCACTTTAGCTGTTAGAAACCGAATCACCGCTCAACTGATCAACTAAGGACTGGTCCCATATCACACCCGTCATGTTTTCGACGGTCTGCGGGGGAAAACTATGAGTCGGAGGATAAGGACATTTTGCAAACTTGACTGGTATTTGCTGTTAACAGCAGAAGTGACGTCATCATGCGCATCAAGTTATATCAACCAAACAGTTTGCTAAGGTTAAAGAAAGGTCTTTTCCAGAACAGAGAAAAAAAAACAACAATATTTTTAATTCAGGTATGAGATATTAAACAAACATTCACACTACGTAGCGACTGTCTTTATTCGACAGTCATTTATATGTGTCAATTTAGAGCAATTTGGCACAACATTGCATGTTCATCAGCGAAAATATAGATGCCATGGTTTCATAATTATGATAGAAGGGGCAGTGATGGTTGAAATAGGGAAGTTGATAATCCGTCATAAGATAATAAAAACATGAATGGAATACAATCTAATGAGTGTTCACACTAGTTCTGGAATGCCTCCGTATTGTTTGTTTTACTTGGTTGATTTAGTTTCGAATTTAAAATAACAGTGTCACTATATGAAATTTCACAAACATGGCAATGATATACTTTACGGATTGTACAATTATTGTTATTGTCATTGTTAACTATTTACTTTGTAATGTGTTGTTTGTTCACTGGCGAAAACCTTCTCTGTCGATACGTCAGTGTCTTGGCGATAAAGTACAGCTAAACGTCACTTGTATGTGGTGTATTATATGTGTTATTTATATTTTCTGTGAAATCCACCAGGAACTAACAACTTATATGTTAAAAGGTTTCTAGAACCACGCTAGTCAAGACACAATCGTATTTCATTTGTGGCCTGCTCTGTTGTTAAGAATTGATTTCACTGCACTCCGGGAATACTCATAGGGGAATACTCATAGGTGCTCAGTCGCTCTCAGTAAATGACGAAGAGTGTGGATACTAATGGTTCCTGTGGTCTGTTGATTATACACACCTCTAGACCGTCCTCTCTTACACCCAGCTCCCCTCGAATCTCTTTATATATCAACGATCTGCAGTCTATGAATTGCTGATTCATTTATTGTGGTATCGTCATCTAGCAGGTGGTCATTGATTAGCTGCAAAATACCACTCCTATTTATAATTAGTGTACCACTAATTGGTGCACGTGTAGCCGGATATCTCCTCTTTTGTTTAACTGAACCCCAGAATGACCAAGGCAGTATATCCCCACCAGCCTCTCCTGGCTTGACACCTCTACAGCTGCATCCATGTCTGGCTTGACACCTCTATAGCTGCATCCATGTCTGGCTTGACACCTCTATAGCTGCATCCATGTCTGGTTTGACACCTCTATAGCTGCATCCATGTCTGGCTTGACACCTCTATAGCTGCATCCATGTCTGGCTTGACACCTCTATAGCTGCATCCATGTCTGGTTTGACACCTCTATAGCTGCATCCACTCATGTCTTAGCCAGCTCCCTGTACCTTCTGAAGTTTTCTTTTCCTTTTTTTGTTTGCGTTCGCCGTTTTTCTCTATTCTCCAAGGCGGTATGCGTTGCACTGTGGTTTTTATTTTGCGCTTGTCGGTACAGTGCATCCGACTTCAGCATGCATTTTATGTAACGGTCTGCTTCCTCCTGCATTTTCTAAGGGTTTGTTTCACCGGGGTAACGGCCGGTGCTGTGATGGGGATCTAATATAGCCCCTTCAGGTTGTGAGCTGTGCCACTTAACTACTAGCCCACGCCGTCCCCCTTTCCGAAGTATGAACTGAGAGCCTAGCACGATGATTGCCCATGTTAAAGAGGTCCCATTAATTATTTCAGAGAGCTGTAGTCTTTGCTTCCGCCTCCAACAACAAGTGACAGCACCAACTGGCGGTATAACGTGAAAAGCAGTCGTTGTTCCAAGTGTGCCACTGTCAGAGTCTTGAGTGCTCCCATTCCTCGCTTGCATCTCTGGATGGCCTGATTGTCGTCATATCGATATGAGAGGCTACGATAAAAAGTTCAATCAATCAATCATAGAATCAAAACTCGTCGCTCCTCTAGGTCTATAGACCATTGACAACATCTCGCCAACATGAACGGTCCAGGGCTGCTCTGTCTGCCTCTCTTCGGGTGAAATCATTTCATCTTAGTTTCTTCTCACATTCTCTTCTTCATATATTTTTGGGTCTCTTTCTCTCTTCCCTCCCCCATCTCTCTCTTCCCCCTTTATCTCTTCCTCCCACTTTCTCTCTTCTCCCCTCTCTCTCTCTCTCTCTCTCTCTCTCTCTCTCTCTCTTCCCCCTTCTACTCTTGGGGATTTCCATGTAAGAACCTATCTGGATGTGTTGGATTGTGCCTTCCGCAGCGTGTGGTCTATCCAGCCCCATTTTCTTTGCTTAATTTGTTGTTCCAGTGGATGTTGTTGGCTCCTTTTCCTGCCACTTTATGTCATGTATCCTTTGTAGGCATCTGTTAACCAAGGACTGGAATCTTTGTTGTATGACTTTGGTCCTTCACCGTGTCTCCGTGCCATACAGCAACACCGACTTGACACTGGCTTTGAGTATTCTAACTTTGGTGAATCATGATTTTTCTGGATTTCAATATATTGTTTAGTGTCAGTAACACCCCTCTTGCCTTTCCAACTCTGATCCCTACATCTGTACCTCCTGATGTGTCTATTGTGCTGCCCAAATTGGTATAGGTATCCACTTCCACCAACTGCTCTCCCTCCATCTTGATTGCTTTCATGCGGATAATGTTGAGTATATGCACCTTAGTTTTCTTCATGTTGATATTCAGTCCCAGTTTAGTCGATTGTTCTTTCACCCTATCAAGTTTCTCTTCCATTTGGCTATGATTGAATAACAAAAGTACCAGATCATCTGCGTAGTGCAAGTCCTCCAATTGTGACAGGAGTGTTCACTGAATACCAGTTTTTATTTCTTTGATTGATGTTTTCATTACCTAATCTATATCCAACAGAAACAGGAAAGATGAGAGCAGGCATCCTAATCTCACCCCTGTTTGCAACCCGACGCTGTCAGTCATTGTTTCTTCATGTTTCTACATGCCTTTCTACATATTCTTAATGAGGATTGTGTACTTCTCTGAGATCCCAACAATCAAAGATTACTGCCAGATATTTCAGACTGCCACACTTGTCAATAATACGCTCATCAACGACAGCACCCGAGAGGTCAGTCTTCACTTTAGAGTTCCTCAACAAACACCACATCATGTAGGCCTTGTTAGAGTTGATCTTGACGTTGGAATCAGCACACCATTGTAAGATTGTCTCTGACGTTCTCATGGCTACCTGAACCAGTCATCCAAGTCAAGATTCTATTTGCAAATCTTAGTGCTCGACCTGGTTCCTTGTTGGCCACAATTTGTGTGTAGATGTTTAACAGCACCAATGAGAGTGAAGAACGTTTCCGCAGTCCATCCCATATTCTCATCGGTTCTGATATCCATGACCTCAAGCGGCGTATAACTGTTCTTTCCACCAGGGCAACTGATATCCAACTCACCACCCATGGACTGATTTCCCACTGCTCCAAACACTATATCGGGATCCAAAAATCTAGTGGGTTATATACACCCACGAGGTTTAGAGCAACTGTGACAGTTTCCTGGAAGCCCTCATTCACATCATATACAAATGTTCAGGCGTATCCCAGGTCTGCTTCGTTGGTCTGTAATTGCTGAGGGTGACAAGTAGAGTGTATCCACTGTCTAGCTGGGACATTGTTTTTCTGATGACTATCCTCTTTAGTATCTTACCACAAACGTTCTGTACAGTGATTATTGATACGTTCCTTCAGGAAGTTTAACTCAGAAAGCTGTGAAGTCAGTCTTCAGGCACTGATGCCTTCTCTATAGTGGTATTGAAATCTTTCGAACAATTTCTAATTTCTGCCTCACCAAGCTGCATAATGGGGCAGTAATGTACCCCAGTGGGATCTGGGGCAGTGTTTTTGCCGGAGCGTATAATATGCACCACCTCTGCCTGAGTTATCAAGTTTACATAGGTCTCTCTCCTCATTGCATTGCCTAGAACATATTTCCTTATTTCATGTCGTATATATCTGTCCCCTTTGTCTTTCTGGTCAACATCGATCCAAGAACTTTTGTTTCATCGGTCGGCAGGGGCGTTCCTAACGAGTCCTGAATAGTGGAGATGAGCTGGCTTGTGTTTTCCCATTCATCCACTGATGTCTTTGCCAGGCCTTTTGGACAGTATCATTACTCGCCCCTGTGATACATTATTTTCCCCCCTCTAACTTTAGGTTTCTGTCTCTTAGTCTTTAAGCAATTGGTGGCTCTGCACCACTTCCACCCCCCCCCCCCCCCACACCTCACCCCCCCCCCCCCCCACAATTCATCTCATCATCCTTGTCTACGCTCTTAGGCTGTCTCTATAACATCATCCGTCACACTTGTTTTTCGCCACCCTTTTCCTCCCATGCCTGTTTTACCGGTTGACTCCCCCAGGGTGGTTGGAAGAATAGGTATCTAGCCACCCTGCCCCAATTGTCTGACACGGGGTATGTAAAATAGTGACCTAGTCTCTGAAAGCCTGTTTAGTTTGTGGCTAGTGATACGTCACAATGTGTGACATATGTTTTAGAAACTCACAAAGAAACAGCAGCAAAGAAACAAATTAAAAAAGTAACGCCCAAACTGTTTTTATTTTAATAATTCAATAACGTGTTTGTTGCCTGGATATTTATGTGAAGTTTCAAACAGACTTGGCTTGACACAACCGCTCTTCACTATGGTTTGTATATTCTTCTAGAATGGACTGTATAGGTATTCTCTTCGGTTTCTTGGGGGCTATAGTTGCTACAGGATGTAGTGACCGACCGCATCACAAAACAACATTAGTCTTACTTCGCGTAGTCATTCAATTACAACTATGGGGGGTGTAGAGTCTTCTACCACGTAGTGTTACTTATTATTTTAGCTTTCTCAGGATTGAGTACCCGCCTGATGTCCTACATTTTGTAGTCTGACTTTCTCGCAAACTCTTGGGAAGGTATACCCAGGACCTTCTGGCTGTAGTGAATGGGCGACTCGCCAGTAAACTACCCATTATATGGATTACTGTGTCGATTTTCACCTCGTTGGCTGTACTGATGTGCCACATCATGTTTCCAGGAGCAAGAGCGAGGTCGGTAGGTGGGGGTCTTGATCAATATGTTTCATCTGATTACTCTTAGCTCCTGCTATACCAGGAGTAATAGCATGATCCACTTTTGTAGTTAACCTAGGCTTGGATGCGAGAAGCCAACAGACATTGTTAATCACGTAGTGTGGATCATGGCCCATTAGGACTCCACACTTGTTGTAAAACATGTATAGCTAGACAACTCCCAGCAAAGGCAAAAATTGGAAAAACCACAAAATACAAAACTAAAATATTTTTATGCAAATAGTAAATAAAAGAGAAGAATTGGAACTGTATGTAGAAGAAGAAAACCCAAATATATTAGGATTAATAGTATCATGGACATATGATGACATTGCAGATAGTGAACTTGAAATAGAGGAATATACAATGTTAAGGAATGATAGAGTAGTTCAAGACAAGGCTCAGGGAGTTGAAGTTTTATTATACTGTATAAATTCAGTAAATATAACTATCAAAGATGATTTATCACCTGGCAACAAAAATGAAAGTGTGTGGGGAGAAATATAAAGTGGGGGTGAAAAATAAACAGTGACTGGAGTATGCTATAGATGTCTATAAAATCAAAAAGAGAAAGATGAAGAGCTGATTAGTAGCATAAAAAAAGGCAAGTACATGAACATTTTTATCAATGAGGGAATTTCAACTTTCCAGAATTAAAATGGGATATGGCAGAAGTACTGGTCTAAAAAATGGTGTTCATGGTAAGTCAAACGACAAATTACGTAACTCCGGTACTTGTGTCTTAATTCACCGCAGAGTTTCATGAGTTCCCATCGTACATAACGGG